>JAJJWW010017051.1:0-68189 GCA_023531295.1 Papaver armeniacum | reverse complement strand
CTGGTGTGCCAACTACGCCACTGGCGGGCGATGTGCACAGTGTGCCATTGCGCCGGGTTGGTCGATGCGTCGAGGTGGTTAGTTGGGAGATGAGCTGCAATATGTGAGCAATTTTGTCCAGGACGGTATTGACATGCAACTTTGGTTTAACCTGCTAAGGTCTTAAAGTGTGTATGAATGTGTAATTTCAAAACTATACGGACCAACTTTGTCCTTGGCATAATTCGTCATTTTTATTTTCCCACACGGACTACTCGTGCAAGTTAATCACATCGTAGTGCAACTTTGTACTTTGCTTCATGGTTGTCTCCACGAAGATTTCACTGCTAAGGTCATTTTTTTTCCCAACTACCCTCGTATTCTATGATTCTTTATTAGCAAAGATCACCTCTCTTTTTACGCGTCTCTTTTTTTTGTCCCTTGTTTATCTATTTCAATATATTGTTGATGGTTCCGAGGCTTCCTTCCTTTTCACGATATTGCCAAATTGTTGTGAAACCATCCGCCTCGAATGATCGACTATTAGAGTTGGCCTTCTACAACATATCAATCAGTATGGAGAGTCATTATCTTCTCAAGTTGTAGATGAACAAGTACGTGGTTAATTTTGACAGTTAATGTTAACTCTAATAGCAAAAGGGAAACTCTTCTCCTGGAGCGGGAATTATTTTGATAGTTGCATGTTTTCCATTAGGTTTATTCTCTCGTTGCCACTGGGTTTTCTGACACTTCTGCTATTCTTCGGGAACTGGCACTAAAGTCAATGCTCATCTTGGCACCTCAGGTATGGACAATCTACTTATTTTCTTGTTGGTATGATGTAGTGCAATATTAGTCTTATAGTTGATGGTATGATTGAACTATAGAGGTATTGCCTAGGTGTAAGGGTTAATAACTGAAATCTGCTAAACTTTCACCGAGTTTATTACACTTAACAATCTCCTGTAGTCCTACTTATAGTCAGTGCAAATTTGATACTTTACGCAAATGTCTCTGCGAACTGTTGCGAGATCTTTCTTGGTATCTTTCGAAGTTTCGGGTAAACTACCAACTCATTATAGATGTGATATGATAAGCTAAGTTTGCTTCCTCTTGGTATATCTTAGGTTTGTCTTTGTTGTAGCTTACAATTTGTTAGTCATACGGTGGATGAAGAAGCGGCTATTAGGACAAACACAACAATTCTGTTTGGGAACATTGCCGACTATCTTAATGATAGGGTCGAGTTTCGATGCCCTAATTTGTTTTATTCTCACAATTCTACAAAGATCACTTTCCCTTGTCTTGATTCATTGTGCTAGTTTCTTTTTTATTTAGGTGAGAATTATAAATATCATCGTTAGGGAGTATCACACTAGACTTCCTTAGTAGTTAGGTGAATGTCATATATGTCTTCCGGTGAACGTTGGAGCTTGTAATCTTAACAATGGGTTTAAAAATGATGCGGAACAAGGATGCGGGTCTTGATTAAGCTTTGATTGAATCTCCTGGTCCAAGGTCCCCGGCACAAAGGCCACCGGGCATAAAGGTCTCCGAACAGGAGGTCTCCAGTACAAAGGTCTCGAAACAGTGGTCTCGGGACGAGGCTTCGGTCTCTCGTGCAGGTGGGCGTGCGTCTGGCGGGCCGATTTGCACAGTGTCTGGCCTGCGCCTGGCGGGCGATGTGCACAGTGTCTTGGTCATACGGTTGGCAAATCATCGGTGGTTAGGCTGCAATGAAATAAGCTGCAAGATGTGAGCAATTTTGTCCGGGACAGGTATTGACATGCAACGGCTTCCTTTGGTTAAGGTCTTAAAGTGTGTATGAATATGTAATTTCAAAACTATACAGACCAACTTTGTCCTTGGCATAAGTCGTCATTTTTTCCCCTCAGTGAACCTACTCGTGCAAGTTAAACAAGCATCGATTTCAAGGATAATGAAGGGAAAGTGCTAGTAGCCAGCCAAGGGTATTTATTACTGGTAAGTTCCTTTTTCCCTTTTTTTTCTTTCCATATTCTATCTTTACAGTTTAATTTTGGAAATTTGCGGAAAACAAAAAGTAACCTCTATTTTACTTTGTGCGAGGGCAACAAAAGCAACAATGATCAATTTTAATTAAGGGCAATCATTGAACAAATCAAGTATAGAACCGTCAGTGACGGAAGAAATTCCTCAAATGCAGGTATGGTATAGTTTGGTGAGCTGTTTGTATGAGAGTTGTTTATTTTCACATGTTGGGATTTATAGTTCATATCAAGGCTAGGTGCTGTCAAGTTTATAATGTACAACTATTTTTTAGGTGCTATAATACGCTTAGGTATAACTTACGTCAACGATTAGGTGACTGCAGATCTTAAGAAACTCGAAATTGACATGGAAGTAAATGAAGTACCCTCATATGTGATATAAGAAATGATTGCAATTCTATAAACAACTTAGTTTATGACTAGAAAGTAGCTACTTAGTTCAAGGAAACATGACTGCGTAGCTTAATTTTAGTGTACTCATGTCCCTGTGGCAGTTATTGCTCATGGATGAAGATTATTCATGCTTTTGGCCGTGGTGATCTGACTAGATGGATTATCATCTTGAATGGCCTGAAATATTTTTGAGTTGTTCACCGATCTGCTTTTTGGATGTTTAATGCAACGGTTATGAAGTGGCCAGTAGAAGAGAATGATGAGACTAATTGAGGCGGGTAAACTGTGTCTTGTAACATGATTTACACTCAGATGACCCTTCTTATCCTTAATTAAGACCTATTGACCTAATAGTTCCATTTCCCTTGAAAGTGCTAGGGGATGTGGTCGAGCAATCATTTTTCGTGGATCTAACTATCTGTTTCTGTTAATGTAACCTGTGATGTGCATTCCTGTGGTGCTGAGAGTTCATCACAAGCGCTAGCAAGGTTTTTTTTATATCTAGGTATGTTCTGGTTGATTCGTGCTAACAAGTGAGGTTGTTTCAGCACTTCAATGTGTGCGTATGTGTTTCGATATAATAACGTGACAACCCTCTTTATTGTTTTGATTTATGTTTAATTTCTTTTAATTCGTTCACCCCTTGCCATTATTTTTTGCTCTTTTATTTTTAGATGCTCTTGTGTTCTTATCTTCTTCCTTGGACCTAAGGTTCTAGAATTGTAATAGTAGTCCTCCTTTGCTAGTGCAATGATAAGGTTCTTGAAATACATTTCTGTTGTTGCTTTGGATGATGTTTGTTTGGTTTTTAACTTTTCATAAGGGTTTGCAATTCATGATCAAATGAGTTAAATGTAGTGTTAAGTGTAGTTCTTAGATGTTTCTGTATGGGTTTTGCAACCCTGTCAACATCTTCTTAGGAAAATGGTTTGAAGTGAGGCATTTAAGGCATACACCCTGAGGCATTTTTCGCAGATGCCGGTATTTGGAAAACCTTGGGTGAGTTATCTGGGAAGTATAAGGTTATAAAAGCAACTGTTAGGAGAGTTAGAGAACTACTGTAAGAAACTGTAAGATGAGACAACAAATTGTAGTGGGGAAGTTTTATGAGCTATTGCGAGAAACTATACACAAATTGTAGATCATAAGTCGTACAAATTCCTTTTTCTAGATTATGTAATAGGGGTTCTAGGCACACATTTTTTTTTATCTCATATTTACATATTTCCTTTCGTTTTTTTGTTTTTCTTTTGTGCGCTGAGCTGCTTTCATGACTCAGCCGGTATTTGGAAAACCTTGGGTCAGTTATTTGGGAAGCGTAAGGTTATAAAATCAACTGTTAGGAGAGTTAGAGAACTACCGTAAGAAACTGTAAGATGAGACAACAAAGTGTAGTGGTGAAGTTATATGAGCTATTGCGAGAAACTATACACAAATGGTAGATCCACAAGTCGTACAAATTCCTTTTTCTGGATTATGTAATAGGGGTTCTAGGCAAACATTTTTTTTTTAAATCTCATATCTACATATTTCCAGTGCGCTGAGCTGCTTTCATGACTCATAAATTTCTTCATGTTGCTACTCCATTCACGGGTACACCACAATGATCCTTGAAGCACTTTTTAACATTAAAGATCCCAGTGGAGCAGATAATGGTGTTATCAAATGACTTTAATGAGGTTAGAGAGACAACTGTCCTCTTCCTTACTATTTCTATTTGTTCTTCTTCTTTTGCCTTGGGATGATAGTATATTTTGCTACCATGGTGAAGTTATATTTTGCTTCTACAATTTAATTTTCGGGGTATAATAGAATCATTGGGTGTAATATATGAAGTTGTTACTTCTATTCATGATTCTGTTGATTCCAATGTTTGTATCGTAAGGACCTTTTTGTTGATTCCATTTTGTTTGTAGGATTTCCCTTTTAAATTTCTATAATCTTAATCTCGTGCAAATATCTTGTTTTTTTTTTCCAGAATCTCGAATACATGGAATTTTAGTGAACAAGGCAGACACAGGTCTCTCAAAGAAAAGAAGACCTTTTTATTTCTTGTTTTATCTTTATTCCTCAGTTTGTGTGTTTTTCAATTTGTTGTAAAGTGTGCTTGTTAGGTAGTTTTGATTCTGGAAATCAGAGTGCTATTGTAATAGTTGTAAATTTGTAATAGTTTAAGGAGAAGAAGGATGTCAATCTGACGGCTGCTCGAGTTGCTTGGCGTATTCATCCCCAATCTAGAAAAACAGGTAAGGTCTCCAACACCCACAAATTCTTCACGCAATGGGTTTTATTTTAGTTCGTGTTCTTACTTATTTTGAACTGCTTAAATTAAGCGACTTAGTTCGTGTTCTTACTTATTTTAGTTCGTGTTTTTATTTTAGAGCATCTGCAGTGGTGCGACTAAAACTAAAGAGTAAAGAGTAAAAAAAAGGACTAAATTTGGGTTTAGTCCGTTGATTGACGCAGTGGGAGGAAGACTAAATTTTGGTAGAGCGTAAACTATACCAACGCCTGTTGTGGGGCGTGAAGTATACGTTAAGCGATGTGGGGCGGAGGTATACGTTCGTGCAGTGCTTTGAAAATGTAAAAAAAAAGATTAAAAAAAAAACAACAAAACAATGGGGCGTTGGTATAATCCACGCCCCATATATATAAACTATGCAAATTTTTGAGTGGGGCGGAGGTATAAACCACGCCCCACAATAAAGCCTAGTTTGGTACTGCTGTAGCTTTTGGAAAAGTGCTTTTCTGCTGTGCTGTGCTTCAGAAAAACAATAATTAGTTGTTTGGTAAATACTAATCTGAAAAGTGCTTTTCATAGAAAAAAATCAATCCCAAACGGGCTTAAATTTAAAAAAAAAAAAAAAAAATATATCGGGCGGGTATAAACCACGCCTGCTGTGGGGCGTAGACTTTACGTCCGTCTGGTGTGGGGCGAATACTATATCAACGCCTGGTGTGGGGGAACGCTATATCAACGCTTGACTAAAATTTGGGTTTGGTCTTGGTCGCGGACCAAATTTAGTCTGGAAATTTGATATAGTCTGGTATTTGATTTTTAGTCCGTCCCACTGCGTCTCTATCTCTTCCCAAACTTTTGGTCTTGGTCGCTCACTGCGGTTGCTCTTAGAGCGACTGCAGTGGTGCGAGTATAACCAAAGACCAAAGAGGAAAAAAAATACCAAAATTTGGGTTTAGTCTGGTGTGTGACGCTACGGGTGGAAGACTAAATTTGGTGGAGCGTGGATTATACTTTACTTTGGTGTGGGCGTGAAGTATACGTTCGCTGGTGGTGGGGCGTGGATTATACGTTACTTTGGTGCGGGAGGTTTCGAAAAAAAAGAATTTTTTTTTTTAAAAAAAAAAAACACAATGGGGCGGAGGTATAAACCTCGCCCCATTCAAATGGTTTTAAAAAGTTTTGTGGGGCGGTGGTATAAACAACGCCCCACAATAAATTTAAAAAAAAAAATAAAAAAAAATATATGGGGCGGGGTTATAAACCACGCCTCGTCGTGGGCGTGGACTTTACGTCCGCTTTGGTGTGGGCGAATACTATATCAACGCTGGTGTGGGGCGAACACTATATCAACGCTCGACTAAAATTTGGGTTTGGTCTTTGGTCCCGACCAAATATAGTCGCCACTTGTTGATTTAGTTTGGGATTTGGTCGATGGTCCGTCCCGCTACGCCTGGTTCAGAGACCAAATAAATGGGTTTAGTCGCCCACTGCAGTTGCTCTTAGTGACTAAATTAACGGATCTAGTCAATGGATAAACCACTAGAAAAAGATACACAAATCATGGAGATAGAAACTAGACTAAATGATGAGATACCCCTGGAACTTTGTGGGACCTAGTAATAAGAAAAATTGACTTGTCATAAGCTAGTTAAGAAAATTTTTTTAATAACCTAATGTTGAACTTATACATCATAATAGAACTTATTGCACGGGTACCCTTGGAACTTTGTGGACCTAATAATAAGAGATCCCGATGAGGAAAATTGTCTAATCTCATCATAATTTAATTTAAATCTATTTTTATTAACTTTTAGTTAATTTTTAGGTGTGTCCTGGGACCTACTAGTATTAAGAGAACTTGATTAGGAAAAATTGTCTAGTCTTATCATAATCTAATTTAATGTAACTTTATAATATTTAGTTAACGGAAAAGCTAAGCTGTTAGAGTTTTCATCAACAAACTCTTGTATCGCGGTACCCATGGAACTTTGTGGGACCTAGTAATTAGTAACACTGTGTTTAGACACACTGTTTTTCTTACCGTTTCTGTTTTATCTTTCTATTCTTAGATGTGCGTCTAAGATGTTTACATTGTAAGGTATCTTTGTGTTTATCAATAGAAGCACTTTTCTTCTCTTCTCTGTGTAACTATGGTATCAGATGAGAAATAATGAAATTTTGATTTCTCAAGGTTCGATCTTCTGTTTCTGCTTACAGAATTAATTCATCATCTTTTTCGTTCTTCTTCTGTTCACAATTTATTCTTCTCATTCTTATTTTTCGAATCATCTTCTTTTTCGTTCTAGATCTCATATTTTCTTGATTCATTCTCTTTTTAAGCTTTCTTGATTTTTTCTAATGGAAAATCCAACTTCTCACTCAATTTCCAAGGTACCTTTCAATCAATTAACTAGCATTGTTCAATTAAAACTCAGAGATGACAATTTTCTCATCTGGAAGGCTTTAATGTTACCTATAATTCGAAAATTCAAGATAATGAAGTATCTTGATGGATCTGCTGAGTGTCCACCCCAATTCACAACTCGTACCAATGCCAACAATGGAGTAGAGAATCCATTGTATGTTGACTGGATGGATGAAGATGCTACGATCATGATGTGGATTACTTTAACAATTTCTGACACGGTTATCTCTTATTTTGCTACTGCATCGTCTTCATATGAACTTTGGAAAGGTATTTCTGATCGTTTTGCTCGAATTTCTTCTACTCATTCTATACAATTGAGAACAAAACTTCTTAATGTCAAGAAAGGGAATTCTACTATTGCTGCTTATACTAGTGAAATCAAAGCTATTACTGATCAATTAACAGCCACTGGATCTATTATATCTGATGATGAAGTTGTAGTTGTTACTTTAGGAGGATTAAATGCTGATTATAACTTGTTTGCTACTTCTGTGCGGATGAGAACTCCTCCTGTCTCTAGTCTTGAACTCCATAATTTGCTTCTTAGTGAAGAATTGGTCATTAATAACAAGATTGCAAGCTCTTCTGTTGAGTCAACCAATAGAGCTTTCTATGCTTCTAATGCTAATCCTGGTAGAGGTAATTCAAGAGGATTTTACAGGGGAGGCCGCAATTCTTACTCTGGTAGAGGATTTGGTAGAGGGGCTGGTATTCTACCCTCTCCAACAACACCAACAACAAATTATTTTCCTTCATTTGTGCCAAGGCCTGCTGGTTTTAACTCTTCTACTATAACCGAGGTGAAAGACCAACTTGTCAAATCTGTCACAAGTATGGTCATGCTGCTGATGAATGTTGGAACATGATGAATTTCTCTTATCAAGGAAGACACCCACCAAGAAATTTACAAGCAATGCTTGCCTCTGCAAATATTATGGGTCAAAATCCTTGGTATGTTGACTCAGGTGCAACACATCATCTTACTTCTAATGCTTCTAATATTGCTTCCACTTCTTCTTACAGTGGTGATGAGTTCATTACTACTGCTAATGGCAAGGTATGCCTATTATTACTTCTGGCTCTTCTAATATTTCAGTCCCTCATCAAAAGTTCAGATTACACAATATACTTCATGTTCCTTTCGCTTCACAAAATTTAATTTCAGTGCACAAATTCACAAGTGATAATAACTGTTCTCTTACTTTCACTGCTTCTGATTTTACTGTTAAGGATTTACACTCTCAGAGGATTCTCTTTCAAGGGCCCAGTAGAAATGGTCTATACCCTATGACATATGACATTTTATCTCCTTCAACATCATCAACACCAGCTATTACTTCCTTGCATTGTGCTAAAGCTTCTACAACAACTTGGCATAGAAGACTAGCACATCCTTCTTTTCAAACTCTTTCTAGACTCTCTAGACTTCTCAATATATCTGATTTTACAAATAAACCTTTACATTGTACTGAATGTCAGTTAGGAGATGTCATAAGCAACCCTTCACTATGTCTATGTCTGTTTCTCAATTTCCATTACAACTTCTTCATATGGATGTATGGGGTCCTGCACCAATTACTTCTGTTAATGGATTCAACTACTATTTTAATATAATTGATGATTTCACAAAGTTTTGTTGGGTATTTCCTTTAACTTTGAAATCAGATTTTAAGCATATCTTTATTCAATTCAAAGCTAATATGGAGAATTTATTGAATCTTAAGATAAAGGTCATCAGAACAGATGGTGGTGGAGAATTTGTTAACAATAGCTTGAAGTCTATTTTAGTGAACACTGGTATCTCTCATGAAATTACTTGTCCACATACACCGAGCGAGTAATGGTGTTGCGAATCCAAGCACAAGCACTTATTGGAAATTACAAGGACATTCTTAATTCAATCCAGTTTATCCTTTGAATATTGGTATGATGCTCTATCCACTGCTAATTACATCATTAACAGGTTACCAACTAGATCTTTATCTTTTAATACTCCCTACAACATTTTGTTTCACAAAGAACCAGATTATGATTTTCTAAAAACTTTTGGTCTTGTGCTTTCCATGGCTTGAAACCTTATACTTCAAATAAGCTTCAACCAAGAAGTGTTAAGTGTATTTTTCTAGGATACAACTCTCAAAACAAAGGTTATAGGTGTTTAGACCCTACAACTAGCAATGTGTTTATATCCAGACATGTGGTTTTTCATGAAGCCATTTTTCCTTACTCCTCATTGCACAATACTTCTTCTACTGACACTGTTTTTCTGGATTTTCCTCTTACACCTGCTACATTGGATATTATTTCTACTCCTCATTTGGATACTTCTTCTCCTACTTCTGTCACATCTTCTACTCCTACAAATATTACCTCAGACACATCTTTATCTAATATTGGTATTACTACTTCAAGTACTAATTCTATTACAACTGCTGGTGATTCTATATCTCATCATTCTATGCAAACTAGGGCTAAAAATGGAATTTTTAAACCTAAGGTTTACTTAGCAACAAAGTATGCTTTATCTTCTGCTCATCTATCTCATTTAGCGATTCGAGACTCCAACTTGTTTCTCTCGGGCGGGTTAAAATTCCCGGTTTGGCTAAAAGCTATGCATACGAACATCTTGCTTTAAAGGATGCAGATACTTGGACATATGGTCCACCTCATCCTTCTCAGAACTTAATTGGCTGTAAGTGGGTCTTCAAGATCAAGTACAATCCAGATGGTACTATTGAAAGACACAAAGCAAGACTTGTTGCAAAGGGTTTTCACCAATTGGAGGGCTTGGACTACACTTATACCTTTAGCCCAGTTGTCAAACCTGCTACAATAAGGTTAGTTCTATCTCTTGCAGTTAATTTTGATTGGCAAATCAAACAACTTGATATCAGTAATTCCTTTCTTCACGGAGACTTAAAAGAAGAAGTATATATGACACAACCTCCTGGATTTCAAGACCCAGAACATCCAAATTATGTGTGCAAACTCAACAAGTCTTTGTATAGATTAAAGCAAGCTCCAAGAGCTTGGTATGAAAAACTGTCAGATGCTCTTATTTCATTAAATTTTATACCATCTCTTGCAGATTCTTCTCTCTTTGTTCAGAAAATTGGTCATCAACTAACTATCATATTAGTTTATGTGGATGACATCATTATTACAGGCAACAATTCTTCTCATTGTGCATCAGCTATCTCTCATCTTTCTAGTCTTTTTCCAGTCAAGGACTTAGGCAATTTGCATTATAGGGCTTGAAGTTAAAAGAAATGCAAATGGGTTATTTCTGTCACAAACCAAGTATGCTTAAGATTTACTCAACAAAACAAACTTGACTGGAATAAAACCATATTCTACACCATGTCCTGCTTCTTTCAAGTTGAGTGCTAATGAAGGTGAATTATTATCAAAACCTACAGAATATAGGTCAATTGTTGGTTCTTTACAGTATCTTACTTGGACAAGACCAGAAATATGTTTTGCAGTCAATCAGGTGTGTTAATTCATGCATTCTCCAACATCTTCTCACTTGAGTGCAGCTAAAAGAATACTCAGATATATTAAAGGTACTCTCAATCATGGATTATTGTTTACAAAGGGTCTCACTGCTCTTCAAGGCTGTTCTGATGCTGATTGGGCTGGTAGTCCTGATGACAGGAGATCTACTAGTGGCTACTGTGTATTTTTTGGTTCAAATCCTGTCAGCTAGAGTGCTAAAAAGCAAGCAACAGTTGCCAGCTTCTCAAAGATCTACATGTCTTTCTATCAACATCACCAACAATTGCTTGTGACAATAAAAGCTCCATTGCACTGGCTTCAAATCCTGTGTTTCATAGCAGAATGAAACACTTAGCTCTAGACTTTCATTTTGTCAGAGAATTAGTGCAGTCTAAATCCTTACAGGTTATTTACATTTCCACATTGGAACAAGTTGCAGACATCTTCACCAAAGGCCTTTCTGCTCCTAGGTTTGAGTTTCTCAAAAACAAATTGAAGATTCTAACACCTCTTCAGTTTGAGGGGGGCTAGTAACACTGTGTTTAGACACACTGTTTTTCTTACAGTTTCTGTTTTATCTTTCTATTCTTAGATGTGTGTCTAGGATGTTTACACGTGTGGTCTATTCTCTGGTCTTTCCTTTATATACTGTAATTGGTCTACATTGTAAGGTATCCTTGTGTTTATCAATAGAAACACTTTTCTTCTCTTCTCTGTGTAACTAGTAATAAGATAACTTGATGAGGAAAATTGCTCAGTTTTATCATAATTTAGTTAAAATGTTTTTTTATTAATTTTTTTTGTCAAAATAAATAAGATTAAACATCCAAAGATGGACTTTTCGTCATTAAACTTTGCACGGATATCCCCGAAATTTGTGGGACTTTTTTTTTTTTTTTTTTTTGATGGATACAGGGGCTTTCAATCGCCCCTAAATTTTATTTATGACTACCTCATTCAAATTGAGGTCTGAAGAATTATATTGATCAATTACATCAATAAACTGACTGTGTTTAGACACATTGTTTTTCTTACAGTTTCTGTTTTATCTTTCTATTCTTAGATGTGTGTCTAGGATGTTTACACGTGTGGTCTATTCTCTGGTCTTTCCTTTATATACTGTAATTGGTCTACATTGTAAGGTATCCTTGTGTTTATCAATAGAAACACTTTTCTTCTCTTCTCTGTGTAACTAGTAATAAGATAACTTGATGAGGAAAATTGCTCAGTTTTATCATAATTTAGTTAAAATGTTTTTTTATTAATTTTTTTGTCAAAATAAATAAGATTAACCATCCAAAGATGGACTTTTTCGTCATTAAACTTTGCACGGATATCCCTGGAACTTTGTGGGACTTTTTTTTTTTTTTTGATGGATACAGGGGCTTTCAATCGCCCCTAAATTTTATTTATGACTACATCATTCAAATTGAGGTCTGAAGAATTATATTGATCAATTACATCAATAAACAGGACAATACAAGATTTACATTCAAAATTTAAAGAAACGAGATAAGAAAATCGTATTAAACTTCTGCAGCTTGTTGAAATAATGGTTTCAAACCATTTTGTTTCTTGACCATTAAATATATTAGATGCTTCCATAAAAGGGAAGTAATATGCCAAAATTAGATTCTTCACAAACGATCTATGTATCTGGAGAAGTAGATCGTTTTCATCCATCACATGCTTGATAACAATGCCAATCCAAATCCACCAAAAACCCTAATAATAGAATAAGAAAACAAGTACAAACAATTTTTTTTATTGAAAGATAAATATATACAAGGAAACAAACTCGTTCCGTCTGGTAGATCTGAAAAATCAAACCAAAACCAGACGGATCAAGGATCTGAATTTTGAAGAAAGTAGTTTTTTATGTTTTTTCCTTCTTCTTTGTTTCGGAGAGAAAAGGGGAGAGAAGGTGGTGGAACTTAGTAGTAAGAGAACTTGATGAGGAAAATTGCTCAATTTTATCATAATTTAATTTAAATGTATTTTTATTATTTTTTAGTTGAAATAAATAAGATTAACCATTTAAAGATGGACTTTTTCATCATTAAACTCCTATTGTACGGATACCTTTAGAATTTTGCGGGACTTAGTAATAAGAGAACTTGATAAGGAAAATTGACCAGTCTAACTAATTTAATGTAACTTAAGGAAAATTGTCCAATCTTGTCATAATCTAACTAATTTAATGTAACTTAGCAATATTTAGTTAGGAGGAGGGATCCCCTCACACTTTTATTATCACACTATCTCACACGTTCGACATCATTTTTGTGAATAAAAGTCAAACCGTAATGGATTTGAAGCTAATATTTTGAGGATATGTTCCTTTTACCAAGTTCTATGTGCCTACCAAAAATGAGCACATTCCGAAATATAAAACCTCACAATCTACTGGTCTTAATTTCGACGGACAGAAATCCGTTGATTTTTAACGGTTCATTTTCAAAGTAGTAGATGGTGGTGTTATACGTCTCGGAATACGCTCATTTTCGGTATGAACATATAGCTATGTGATAGTAACATATCCCCAAAATATTAGCTTCAAATCCGTTACGGTTTGGTTTTTATTCACAAAAACGATACCGAACGTGTGAGATAGTGTGATAATAAAAGTGTGAGGGGATCTTTCCTCATTTAGTTAATGGAAAAGTTAAGCTGATAAAGTTTTCATCATTAAACTCTTATTACACGGATGCCCCTGAAACTTTGTGGGACATAGTAATAAAAGAACTTGATGAGGAAAATTGTCTAATCCTCTAATTTAAATGTACTTTTATTAACCGTCTAATGAAGGACTTTTTCATCATGAAACTCCTATTGCACCAAAAATAACTTTAGGATATTATAAAACATTTTGGAACATTCTCAGAGGTCATGGTGGTCTGTATTGTTATTTCGGTTTTCGGGCATGTATGTGACAAATGTAAGAAATTGAGTTTTAGGGTAGGCTATTTCTTGCATTTCTATGCGTTATTTTGCAATATCCTTCTACATGGATAATTTTAGGATATTATAAGACATTTTGAACACTCTCATAGGTCATAGTGGTCTGTATCGTTTTTTCGTTTTTTGTACACAATGGGACAAATGTAAGAAAGGGAGTTTTGGGGTAGGCTATTCTTTGCACTTCTGTGCGTTCTTTTGCAATATTCTTGTACATGCGATAATTTTAGGATATTATAAGAGCTTTTGAACCATTCTCAGAGGTCCTGTTGCTCCGTATTGTTATATCGGTTTTTGCACACGTGTGAGACAAATGTATGAAAGGGAGTTTTGGGGTAGGCTATTTCTTGGACTTCTGTGCGTTCTTTTGCAATATCCTGCCACCGACAATAATTTTATGATATTATAAGACATTTTGGAACATTCTCAGAGGTCATGGTGGTCTGTATTGTTATTTTGGTTTTTGGGCATGTATGTGACAAATGTAAGAAATTGAGTTTTAGGGAAGGGTATTTCTTGCATTTCTGTGCGTTATTTTGCAATATCCCTCTACGGGGGATAATTTTAGGATATTATAAGACATTTTGAACCATTCTCATAGGTCTTGTTGCTCTGTATTGTTATATCGGTTTTTGCACACGTATGAGACAAATGTAAGAAAGGGAGTTTTGGGATAGGCTGTTTCTTTCACTTATGTGTGTTCTTTTGCAATATCCTGCTACAGGCAATAATTTTAGGATATTATAAGACATTTTGAACAATGCTCAGAGGTCATGGTGGTCTGTATTGTTATTTCGGTTTTTGGGCACATAAGAGACAAATGTAAGAAAGGGAGTTTTGGGGTAGGCTATTTCTTGCATTTCTGTGCGTCTTTTTGCGATATCCTGCTACCGGCAATAATTTTAAGATATTAGAAGACATTTTGGAACATTCTTAAAGGTCATGGTGGTCTGTATTGTTATTTCGGTTTTTGGGCATGTATATGACAAATGTAAGGAATTGAGTTTTAGAATAGGCTATTTCTTGCATTTCTGTGCGTTATTTTGCAATATTCTTCTACAGGGGATAGTTTTAGGATATTATAAGACATTTTGAACAATCTCAGAGGTCCTGGTGGTCTGTTTCGTTTTTTCGGTTTTTGCACATGAATGGGACAAATGTAAGAAACGGAGTTTTGGGGTAGGCTATTTCTTGTGCTTCTGTGTGTTCTTTTGCAATATCCTTCTACAGACAATCATTTTAGGATAATATAAGACATTTTGAACCATTCCCATTGGTCATGGTGGCCTGTATTGTGATTTTTAGTTTTTGCTCACGTAGTGGATAAATGTAAGAAAGGGGATTTTGAGGTAGGCTATTTCTTGCTCTTCTGTGTGTTCTTTTGAAATATCCTTCTACAGACAATCATTTTAGGATATTATAAGACATTTTGAACCATTCCCATTGGTCAAGGTGGCCTGTATTGTGATTTTTGGTTTTTGCTCACGTAGTGGATAAATGTAAGAAAGGGGATTTTGGGGTAGGCTATTTCTTGCGCTTCCGTGTGTTCTTTTGAAATATCCTTCTACAGACAATCATATTAGAAGATTATAAGACATTTTGAACCATTCCCATTGGTCATGGTGGCCAGTATTGTGATTTTTGGTTTTTGCTCACGTAGTGGATAAATGTAAGAAAGGGGATTTTGGGGTAGGCTAATTTTTTCAATTCTGTGTGTTCTTTTGCAATATCCTTCTACAGAAAATCATTTTAGGACATTATAAGACATTTTGAACCATTCCCAATGTTCATGGCAGTATGTATTGTTATTTCGATTTTTGCTCACGTAGTGGATAAATGTAAGAAATGATATTTTGGGGTACGCTATTTCTTGCGCTTCGGTGTGTTCTTTTGTAATATCTTTTCTACAAACAATCATTTTAGGACATTATAAGACATTTTGAACCATTCCCATTGGTCATGGTGGTTTGTATTGTTATTTTTTGTTTTTGCTCACGTAGTGGATAAATGTAAGAAAGGGAATTCTGGGGTAGGCTATTTCTTGCGCTTCTGTGTGTTCTTTTGCAATATCCTTCTACATAAAATCATTTTAGGATATTATAATACATTTTGAACCATTCCCAATGGTCATGGTGGTATGTATTGTTATTTCGGTTTTCGCTCACGTAGTGGATATATGTAAGAAAGGGGATTTTGGGGTAGGCTATTTCTTGCGCTTCAGTGTGTTCTTTTGTAATATCCTTATACATACAATCATTTCAGGAGATTATTAGACATTTTGAACCATTCCCATTGGTCATGGTGGTATGTATTGTTATTTTCGGTTTTTGCTCACGTAGTGGATGAATGTTGTAGTTGCAGGAAATCCTACACTACACCCCTTACTAGAATCTATTTGATCAAGACATCTTAAGATGAACAATCATGAATTTTATTGGTTGAATCTTTAAGTGTTTACAAAATGAAGTAATAAGCAAGCACAAGAATTACAATTACTCCTAACTTTTCTCTCTCCTACTCAACACTTAAAAAGATCTCTCTCTCCCATCGGAGTGCAAGGCTCTTTATATAGGTGTTTATGGGTAAAAATCGTTTCTGCCGATTTCGGTAATTTCGGTAGGTGAGTGAGAAACTAGTTCAAACCCTAAACAAATGTGTTGCACGTGAGCACTTTATAGATTCGAGAGATCAATCTGTACAAGTCCGGCCTAAACCAAGAAATGGCCGTTCCAGACTTGATTCGGTCACAAAGTGGAGGAGAAGGGTTGATTTGGGGAGGGAAGCAAAGAAAGGTGTTGAGACCAGGAGAGTAGTATCTCGACTTGTATCAGAAAGTGAAAGCTTAGGAAGCTTGCAAGAGATGAAATCTTTTGGGAGAGCTTGCAAAGTTGCCTTTCTGAGAGTGTAGTATATTTCTCCGACCGAGACTTGTTGTCCGGTGGAAATAGGTAAGACCTATTTATACAAGGCGAGATTGAAACGTACCTGGCCTCATGAAGGAAGAGAGTAAAGGGTGAAATAATGGGAGGAGGTGGTAACCGCATGGTTTAATGGGTGAAAACGTTTTTCACCATTATTTCCTCTTTTATTTGACCGCTTTATTCCTTTTCACGCTTTCTTAAAGTGAGCGTAGTGTACTACGCATCTTTGTGACCGCCAAACCAAAACCCTAAAGAAGCATCCCCATTTTGTGTTGATGTCTCGAGTGTTGGTTGCATCTTGGGTGCAAGTGGCGCCGCTAGTGGCGCGTGTGGCATGTGCCAATGGCATGTGCGGAATGCCTTGGTGGTAGGTTGCACGGTTTGCAAGTTAGGCTACCAGCGTGTGTGTTTGGCATGTGCGGAATGCCTTGGTGGTAGGTTGCACGGTTTGCAAGTTAGGTTACCAGCGTGTGTGTTTGGCATGTGCCAATGGCACGTGCGGCCATGTTGACCTAGTTGCAAGTCTTGCGAGCCTAGGGCGCTATATTTGGCGTGTGCCAAAGGCGTAGCGGCTTGGAAATATGGCTTGCGACACGTGTTGGCATGTGCCAATGGCACGTGCGGCCATGTTGACCTAGTTGCAAGTCTTACAAACCTAGGGCGCTATATTTGGCGTGGGCCAAAGGGATAGCGGCTTGGAAATATGGATTGCGACACGTGTTGGCATGTGCCAATAGCACGTGCGGCCATGTTGACCTAGTTGCAAGTCTTGCAAGCCTAGGGCGCTATATTTGGCGTGGGCCAAAGGCATAGCGGCTTGGAAATATGGCTTGCGACACGTGTTGGCATGTGCCAATCTTGCAGCACGTATATTTTAGCGGCCATGTTGACCTAGTTGCAAGTCTTGCAAGCCTAGGGCGCTATATTTGGCGTGGGCCAAAGGCGTGGCGGCATAGCTTGGAAATATGGATTGCGACACGTGTTGGCATGTGCCAATGGCACGTGCGGCCATGTTGACCTAGTTGCAAGTCTTGCAAACCTAGGGCGCTATATTTGGCGTGGGCCAAAGGAATAGCGGCTTGGAAATATGGCTTGCGACACGTGTTGGCATGTGCCAATAGCACGTGCGGCCATGTTGACCTAGTTGCAAGTCTTGCAAGCCAAGGGCGCAATATTTGGCGTGGGCCAAAGGCATAGCGGCTTGGAATATGGCTTGCGACACGTGTTGGCATGTGCCAATAGCACGTGCGTCCATGTTGACCTAGTTGCAAGTCTTGCAAGCCTAGGGCGCTATATTTGGCGTGGGCCAAAGGCGTAGCGGCTTGGAAATATGACTTGCGACACGTGTTGGCATGTGCCAATGGCACGTGCGGCCATGTTGACCTAGTTGCAAGTCTTGCAAACCTAGGGCGCTATATTTGGCGTGGGCCAAAGGCATAGCGGCTTGGAAATATGGCTTGCGACACGTGTTGGCATGTGCCAATGGCACGTGCGGCCATGTTGACCTAGTTGCAAGTCTTGCAAACCTAGGGCGCTATATTTGGCGTGGGCCAAAGGCATAGCGGCTTGGAAATATGGCTTGAGACGCGTGTTGGCATGTGCCAATGGCACGTGCGGCCATGTTGACCTAGTTGCAAGTCTTGCAAGCCTAGGGCGCTATATTTGGCGTGGGCCAAAGGCATAGCGGCTTGGAAATATGGCTTGCGACACGTGTTGGCATGTGCCAATAGCACGTGCGGCCATGTTGACCTAGTTGCAAGTCTTGCAAGCCTAGGGCGCTATATTTGGCGTGGGCCAAAGGCGTAGCGGCTTGAAAATATGGCTTGCGACACGTGTTGGCATGTGCCAATGGCACGTGCGGCCATGTTGACCTAGTTGCAAGTCTTGCAAACCTAGGGCGCTATATTTGGCGTGGGCCAAAGGCATAGCGGCTTGAAATATGGCTTGCGACACGTGTTGGCATGTGCCAATGGCACGTGCGGCCATGTTGACCTAGTTGCAAGTCTTGCAAACCTAGGGCGCTATATGTGGCGTGGGCAAAGGCATAGCGGCTTGGAAATTTGGCATTGTTGCCATGGTGCGGCACGTGCGGCTTGGTTTGGCATTGTTGCCATGGTGCGCATTCTTGCATGCGACTTGGTTTGGCATTGTTGCCATGGTGCCAAGGCAGATATGCGGCTTGGTTTGGCATTGTTGCCATGGTGCGCAGTGCGGCTTGGTTTGGCATTGTTGCCATGGTGCGCGATATGCGGCTTGGTTTGGCATTGTTGCCATGGTGCGCATGATCACGGCTTGGTTTGGCATTGCTTACCATGATGCGCGACTGCGGCTTGGTTTGGCATTGTTGCCATGGTGCGCAGTCTGCGGCTTGGTTTGGCATTGTTGTCATGGTACGCAATATGCGGCTTGGGTTGGCATTGTTGCCATGGTGCGCAGTATGCGGCTTGGTTTGGCATTGCTTGCCATGATGCGCGATGATGCGGCTTGGTTTTGGAATTAGGGTTACGTATTTGAAAACCCTAATCCGGTATTTTGAAAAATACCCCTATTAAATTTATACCTGAGTTAAATGCTCTTAGTTAATGTGTTACGGGTAACACTAGGTCATGGGGCTTTACGATTTTACCCTTGTCTAAAAAAACACCATCAACATTAAGTCCCCCTGCTAGCTCGGAACAGGGGCTTTGTTGCGAGGTAAGCATAAGATGGTGACAAACTATTAACAACAAAACGTAAGGAAAATTGAAGGAGGCTTGTCGACCTTTTATAAATAGGATTTGGAATCCTTGCCTCTGGTAGTTTTGCACAAATAGGGAGGCTGGCACAATTGGTGGGGCCGGTGCAGCTTGGTCGACGTTGGCGTGAGTTGGGAAACTGAGCGTGCTGGCTGGTGGGACCGGCGCAAAGTGTAGAAACCGTGCGTGCTTGCAGGCGTGACTTGGGCGGCCATTGGGAGGTCGGCGTAATTGGTTTGGCCGGTGCAACTTGGAAGCCGTGCTTGCAGGTGTGACTTATGTAAATAAAGAGGAAGTAGGCGTTTCTTCAGACAACAAAGTTTCCTTATTTTGCTTTCCTTCACATGCGGCTTCAATTAGGGCATCATCCATGCCAAAAAATCTGGAAGCATTATGTCCTTCATTGCTCCCTTTCCTTTTTAAGGTTCTGTATTCATACCAAACGCGAATGTATCGTCTCCCTTTTTTGAGAAGGGGTTCTTCCTGTTGATTCCCCTTTTCCTTTGCTTTGCCGGTGCATTTTCTTCTTTTTTTTTTTTGTTCATGCTATCCTATTTTTATATGTGTATAGACATGATGAGACTTGATCATCTTTCCATTTCTTGCAGTGTATGATGGGATCTCCCAGAGACGGCCGTGCCTTTAATTTTTTGGAAAAGGACTTCAGAATCGGTGGAGATCGATCTTCTTCTCTTGAGGAGGTATTGGTTGGGGTTGAGTCTTTGTTCCATGAAGCTAACGAAATTATTAAGGACCTCCCTTCCATCTATCCTTACGAAGAACAGGTGCATGTTCGGACTCTCTTGGGTTCAGTGGACGCGGAGGAGAACGCCATGATTCTTGATTTTGATGTGGATGAATAAAAAAACTTCCTTCGAAATTTCGATGAGAAAACTTTCGAATGAGCATATGATAGAAGCGAGACAGCCTTTGAAGTTGATGCTAAAGGCGTTATTGATGATACCGGAGGGGTCATGGTGGCGTATGCTGGAATAGTTGTCGGGGAGGACACTGCTGCTGCTGTGGCTGCTTCGGGATGGGATGTTGAGGTTTCCGCTGTTAAAACCGCTGAATGGAACCTTTGTTGCCCGAAGGATTGCTGGGGGAAGTGCTTAAAGATAGCTTTGCCCGGAGGGACTTGCGCTCCTTCCTTCGAGGGCTAGTTCCTCCTTTTGTTTTTCCGTTACCGCTTAGTTCCACGATGTTTTTTTTTTTTTTTTTTTTTTTTTTTTTTTTTTTGTGGACACATCTTTCCCTTCTTCTTCATCAGTAAACCTTTTGCTTCATATATATATATATTTTTGAAAAAGTTGTGGTATGATGGTTCTGCAATGGTTTTCTGGGTTCTTCTGATGTATTTCTCCGATATCGATATCTAAAGAATTCGCTCGGGAAGAGATATATTTATTTTATTTTATTTTTTTTGACAAAAAGGGGAGATCTCCAGGGAAAAATACAAACGGTGTATTCATCCTAGGGAAGTATAGCTATTAAGAGGAATGATTTAAAGGAAGTACTGAAAAAGGGAGTGATTGGGAAGTACGAAGCATTTTAGGGATTGGATTCCTTGAGCCATCGCGAGTGAACTATCACGCCTTCAGGTGTGTCGGTATTGATGAGCTTGCAATATCCTCCCAAAAGGGTATCCGCGACCAGGTATAGCTCGCCTTCACCTTCCTCGGGCAAATCCATCTTTACTGTCATCCTCCCAACTTGAAACGAGCTTTCCTTAACCACTACATCTCCGATTGAAAACGGGTTCAGACGTCGTGTGACCATTTGAGCCTTGGCTTCGTTGGTTTCGCCAGAAACTTCCAAGTTTCTTGCAAAGTGTTCGAATGGTCCATCTCCCCATTTACATTTTTTGACAGCGTTCGTGCCGGTTGTTGCGCTGAGTCCCCATGACTGAATGGGGGGGGGGAGAAAAGGCCGGTTGCAGAAAAGGTTGCTCGGTCAGACTTACTTGCATTTGAAAATCATGGGCTAGCGCCAACGGGTCCTCTCCGGATGCTCGGGTTCCTTCAATAGCTCGTTGATGCGATAACCCGTGGGACGATTTGTTGGGAATTCCTTCGGGCGTGGATGTCGGCAGAGGGTGTACGTCCAGTTTCGCTTTGTTGTCGAGCACCCATAAGCGTCCCAAAATCATGTCATGATCTAGTTCTTTGACAATGTGGAACTTGCTATGCGTTATAGCGTCTCCCATCTCAATCTCTAAGTTAATGTAGCCATGCGCGTTCAAAGCTTCTCCTCCCGAGTTCTTAATCACGGACGGGGAATAGGTAGCGTCTTGTTTTGTAAATCCTTCTGCCTTTAGTGTCTTGAAAGTAATGATGTTGTGGTAGGAGGTCGTGTCGATGAGCGTGTCGTAAAATTTTTTACCTCTTAAACGGGACGTGGTTAGCATTCCCCAGTTCCCCCTTTTGGTTCCGTCCGTTCGGAGAGCTTGGGCCCCTGGCGTGGGTGCCGGGGAGAGAAAAAGCCGTTTGCCGGACACAACACGATTGAGAGATGCGAAAATATCTTGTCGCTGCACCTTGGAAAGATAGAGAATTTCACATATATGTTGCATCATGGATTGCACGGTCTCGTGCACGGAATTCCCGTGAGGACCCGCATTTCTTATGGGGAGTGGGTCTCGATGCACTCTTTCGTCTCCTAGTTGGAGTTCTCCCGCTTCTACCCTTTCTTTGAAAATATGCTTTAGTCATTGCAATCGCTAGTCGGGTGGTGAACGAACCTGTGATAATGACAGTATTTGGGGTTCGCCATCTCAGCTTCAGTTGGCGGACGTCTGAGTGGCGGCGGTCGATGACATCATCTTGAACCCAGGCTTCCAGAGGTCAATCACTTCCTCGATGGGGAATGGGAAATCAAGGGTATTTCCTTCGGTCTCGCGATGTTGCATGGGAGTTTTAGCGATGATCTTCCGCCGTGAGGGTTCCCAGTGCGCCCACGCTTCACGTTTCGGCCGGTGGCTCGTAGTTGCGGCTTTCCTTTTTCCTCTTTCGTTCACTATGTTCACGGAGGATGAGCCGGCATTAAATTGTTTGCTGATGAGGCGTCTACTCCCGCGAGTTTCACGCGCGTCTTCAGTTCGAGTTGGCCTAGTCCTTTCTAGTAATGCTGGTGTTGTTGTTGCAGATCGTCTGGCGGCCTCATGGAGTTCGGAGAACGTTTGGAAACGCAAGTTTTCTAGCAGGGCGCGGTAGATTGGGACCATACCATTGATGCATGCGTTTACCAATTGTTGCTCGGTCACGTTTGGGTCGTGACAGTCGAGTGCTTGAACCACCGAACCTTTGACGAAATCATTCGGATGTTCGTTATCCCACTGGTACATTCTCCCGAGGTCTGAAAAGGTAACTTGTTCAGACACGAAGAAATATTTCTGTAAACGCGGTGACCATGCTACTCCAGTTGGGAATGCTGTTCGGTGGGATCTTTGTTGTACCATGTATACGCCCTTCCTGTAAGTGATTTTGAAAATTCCCTTAAACGAAGAACGTGATTATATTCATGTTCACCCAAGGATTCCAGGAAACGAGAAACATGTTCGCGTGCATTCCGGTACCATCGTACAGGGTAAATTGAGGAGAAGAGTACCCCCTTGGGAGAGGGATTCTCTGTATTTCGGATGGGTAAGGGGGTTGGTGATGATGTACATCCAACTCATCATGCTTGATTCGGTCGCGTAGGAGTTGTTCCAAATCTTGTCTCGTGACGAAGTTGGGTGATTGATTTCTCTCCAACGGGATTCTAGTGCGAGTTTCTTCATCCGTGGAGGCGTGCCCTGCCGAGGTGCCGGCGTCGGGGTTGTGGGAGATGTTTCTAGGCATCTCTGGAGGATGCGACTCACGGGGTAGTCGCTCTGTCAGGGTTTTGAGAAAGGTGAGCACCTCTTTCTGTGTTGAAACCATGTCTATCTGGGCTCTGGCGAGCGTCTCTGTCGTTCCATCAAATCGGCGATGGTGACGTAAGGCGACTTCCTCTGGTACCTCCGGTCTCTCGTCCGTCGGCGGGGTAATTGGGGCCTTAGTTGTCGGAGGCGCCATGCTGGAAGAAGCATTCGGGGTCGTGGCGGCGGCCCTAGCTCTGGTGACTGGGGGCGTGACACCTGAAGAGATATTCTCGTTGCCGTGATTAGAGGGTTGTGCAAAGACGCTCTGGCCCTGGTGATAGGCGGTGTTATACTTAAGGGAGTGCACTCGATGTTGTTGTTGTCAGCCGGTGAAGTAATAACGTTATCGGGAGAGACGCCAACATCAGGGATGCATTCTGCGCTGGTGTTCTCGGCAGCCGTTCCGGATCTGAGTTCCACCATGTTGGGATTTAACGTTCGGAAAACGAAATCAGGAGTTGGAGTTGGTATTGTAGCCGATAGATCAATCCTCCCGCTATGGTCGCCAATTGTTTATGGGTAAAAATCGTTTACGCGATTTCGGTAAATTCGGTAGGTGAGTGAGAAATTGGTTCAAACCCTAAACAAATGTCTTTGCACGTGAGCACTTTATAAATTCGAGAGATCAATCTATACAAGTCCGGCCTAAACCAAGAAATGGCCGTTCCATACTTGCTTCGGTCACAAAGTGGAGGAGAAGGGTTGATTTGGGGAGGGAAGCAAAGAAAGGTGTTGAGGAGAGTAGTATCTTGACTTGTATCAGAAAGTGAAAGCTTAGGAAGCTTGCAAAAGCTTTTTTGGGAGAGCTTGCAAAGTTGCCTTTCTGAGAGTGTAGTATATTTCTCCCGACCGAGACTTGTTGTCTGCAGTGGAAATAGGTAAGACCTATTTATACAAGTCGAAATTGAAACGTACCACTGGCCTCATGAAGGAAGAGAGTAAAGGGTGAAATAATGGGAGAAGGTGGTAACCGCATGGTTTAATGGGTGAAAACGTTTTTCACCATTATTTCCTCTTTTATTTGACCGCTTTATTCCTTTTCACGCTTTCTTAAAGTGAGCGTAGTGTACGGTGCATGCTGTGACCGCCAAACCAAAACCCTAAAGAAGCATCCCCCAGTTTGTGTTGATGTCTCGAGTGTTGGTTGCATCTTGGGTGCAAGTGGCGGTGCTAGTGGCGCGTGTGGCATGTGCCAATGGCATGTGCGGAATGCCTTGGTGGTAGGTTGCACGGTTTGTAAGTTAGGCTACCAGCGTGTGTGTTTGGCATGTGCCAATGGCATGTGCGGAATGCCTTGGTGGTAGGTTGCACGGTTTTGCAAGTTAGGTTACCGCGTGTGTGTTTGGCATGTGCCAATGGCATGTGCGGCCATGTTGACCTAGTTGCAAGTCTTGCAAGCCTAGGGCGCTATATTTGGCGTGGGCCAAAGGCATAGCGGCTTGGAAATATGGCTTGAGACATGTGTTGGCATGTGCCAATAGCACGTGCGGCCATGTTGACCTATTTGCAAGTCTTGCAAGCCTAGGGCGCTATATTTGGCGTGGGCATGTGCAAAGGCGTGTTGACCTAGTTACAAGTCTTACAAGCCTGTGCGCTTGGCGTGGTCCAAATATGGCTTGCGACACGTGTTGGCATGTGCCAATGGCACGTGCGGCCATGTTGACCTAGTTGCAAGTCTTGCAAACCTAGGGCGCTATATTTGGCGTGGGCCAAAGGCATAGCGGCCTGGAAATATGGCTTGCGACACGTGTTGGCATGTGCCAATAGCACGTGCGGCCATGTTGACCTAGTTGCAAGTCTTGCAAGCCTAGGGCGCTATATTTGGCGTGGGCCAAAGGCATAGCGGCTTGGAAATATGGCTTGCGACACGTGTTGGCATGTGCCAATAGCACGTGCGGCCATGTTGACCTAGTTGCAAGTCTTGCAAGCCTAGGGCGCTATATTTGGTGTGGGCCAAAGGCGTAGCGGCTTGGAAGTATGGCTTGCGACACGTGTTGGCATGTGCCAATGGCATGTGCGGCCATGTTGACCTAGTTGCAAGTCTTGCAAACCTAGGGCGCTATATTTGGCGTGGGCCAAAGGCGTAGCGGCTTGAAATATGGCTTGCGACACGTGTTGGCATGTGCCAATGGCACGTGCGGCCATGTTGACCTAGTTGCAAGTCTTTCAAGCCTATGGCGCTATATTTGGCGTGGGCCAAAGGCGTAGCGGCTTGAAAATATGGCTTGCGACACGTGTTGGCATGTGCCAATGGCACGTGCGGCCATGTTGATCTAGTTGCAAGTCTTGCAAACCTAGGGCGCTATATTTGGCGTGGGCCAAAGGCATAGCGGCTTGGAAATATGGCTTGCGACACGTGTTGGCATGTGCCAATGGCACGTGCGGCCATGTTGACCTAGTTGCAAGTCTTGCAAACCTAGGGCGCTATATGTGGCGTGGGCCAAACGCATAGCGGCTTGGAAATTTGGCATTGTTGCCATGGTGCGTGGGCGAAAGGCATGCGGCTTGGTTTGGCATTGTGCCATGCCATGGTGCTTGCATTGTTGCCATATGCGGCTTGGTTTGGCATTGTTGCCATGGTGCGCAGTATGCGGCTTCGTTTGGCATTGTTGCCATGGTGCGCAGTGTGCGGCTTGGTTTGGTATGCGGCGTGGTTTGGTATGCGGCTTGGTTTGGTTTGGCATTGTTGCCATGGTGCGCAGATGCGGCTTGGTTTGGCATTTGGCATTGTCGCCATGATGCGCGATATGCGGCTTGGTTTGGCATTGTTGCCATGGTGCGCGAGTGCGGCTTGGTTTGGCATTGTTTCCATGGTGCGCAATATGTGGCTTGGTTTGGCATTGTTGCCATGGTGCGCAAAGATGCGGCTTGGTTTGGCATTGTTGCCATGATGCGCGATATGCGGCTTGGTTTTGGAATTAGGGTTACGTGTTGAAAACCCTAATCCGGTATTTTGATAAAATACCCCTATTAATTATTTACACCGAGTTAAATGCTCTTAGTTAATGTGTTACGGGTAACACTAGGTCATGGGGTTTTACGATTTTACCCCTTGTTTAAAAACCACCATCAACATTAAGTCCCCGCTTATCTCGGAACAAGGGCTTTGTTGCGTGGTAAGCGAAGATGGTGACAAACTATTAACAAGAAAACGTAAGGAAAATTGAAGGAGGCTTGTCTGACCTTTTATAAATAGGATTTGGAATCCTTGCCTCTGGTAGTTTTGCACAAATCGGGAGGCTGGCACAATTGGTGGGGCCGGTGCAGCTTGGTCGACGTTGGGAAGTTGGCGTGAGTTGGGAAACTGAGTGTGCTAGGCTGGTGGGACCGGCGCAAAGTGTAGAAGTCGTGCGTGCTTGCGGGGCGTGACTTGGGCGGCCATTGGGAGGTCGGCGTAATTGGTGGGGCCGGTGCAACTTGGAAGCCGTGCTTGCAGGTGTGACTTATGTAAATAAAGAGGAAGTAGGCGTTTCTTCAGACAACAAAGTTTCCTTATTTTGCTTTCCTTCACATGCGGCTTCAATTAGGGCATCATCCATGCCAAAAAATCTGGAAGCATTATGTCCTTCATTGTTCCCTTTCCTTTTTAAGGTTCCGTATTCATACCCAACGCGAATGTATCGTCTCCCTTGTTTGAGAAGGGGTTCTTCCCGTTGATTCCCCTTTTCCTTTGCTTTGCTTGGTGCGTTTTCTTCTTTTTTTTTGTTCATGCTATCCTCTTTTTTTATATGTGTATAGACAGGATGGGACTTGATCATCTTTCCATTTCATGCAGTATATGATGGGATCTCCCAGAGACGGCCGTGCCTTTAATTTTTTGGAAAAGGACTTCAGAATCGGTGGAGATCGATCTTCTTCTCTTGAGGAGGTATTGGTTGGGGTTGAGTCTTTGTTCCATGAAGCTAACGAAATTATTAAGGACCTCCCTTCCATCTATCCTTACGAAGAACAGGTGCATGTTCGGACTCTCTTGGGTTCAGTGGACGCGGAGGAGAACGCCATGATTCTTGATTTTGATGTGGATGAATAAAAAAACTTCCTTCGAAATTTCGATGATAAAACTTTCGAAGGAGCATATGATAGAAGCGAGACAGCCTTTGAAGTTGATGCTAAAGGTGTTATTGATGATCTGGGAGGGTCATGGTGGCGTATCTTTGGAATAGTTGTCGGGGAGGACACTGCTGCTGCTGTGGCTGCTTCGGGATGGGATGTTGAGGTTTCCGCTGTTAAAACCGCTGAATGGAACCTTTGTTGCCCGAAGATTGCTGGGGGAAGTGCTTGAAGATAGCTTTGCCCGGAGGGACTTGCGCTCCATCCTTCGAGGGCTAGTTCCTCCTTTTGTTTTTCTGTTAGCTGCTTAGTTCCAAAATGTTTTTTTTTTTCTTTTTTTTTTTGTAGACACATCTTTCCCTTCTTCTTCATCAGTAAACCTTTTGCTTCATATATATATATATATATTTGAAAGAAGTTGTGGTATGATGGTTCTGCAATGGTTTTCTGGGTTCTTCTCGATGTATTTCTCCGATATCGATATCTAAAGAATTATTTATTTTAGAGATATATTTATTTTATTTTATTTTTTTGACAAAAAGGGAGATCTCCAGGGGAAAAATACAAATGGTGTATTCATCCTGGGAAGTATAGCTATTAAGAGGAATGATTTAAAGGAAGTACTAAAAGGGGAGTGATTGGGAAGTACAAACATTTTAGGGATTGGATTCCTTGAGCCATCGCGAGTGAACTATCACGCCTTCGTGTGTGTCGGTATTGATGAGCTTGCAATATCCTCCCAAAAGGGTATCCGCGACCAGTACATGCTCGCCTTCACCTTCCTCGGGCAAATCCATCTTTACTTGTCATCCTCCCAACTTGAAACGAGCTTTCCTTAACCACTACATCTCCGATTGAAAACGGGTTCAGACGTCGTGTGACCATTTGAGCCTTGGCTTCGTTGGTTTAGCAAGAAGCTTCCAAGCTTCTTGCAAAGTGTTCGAATGGTCCATCTCCCCATTCATATTTTATGACAAACGTTCGTGCGGTTGTTGCGCCCGAGTCCCCATGACCCGAATGGGGGAGAAAAGGCCGGTTGCAGAAAAGGTTGCTCGATCAGACTTACTTGAATTTGAAAATCATGGGCTAGAGCCAACGGGTCCTCTCCGGATGCTCGGGTTCCTTCAATAGCTCGTTGATGCGATAACCCGTGGGACGATTTGTTGGGAATTCCTTTGGGCGTGGATGTCGGCAGAGGGTGTACGTCCAGTTTCGCTTTGTTGTCGAGCACCCATAAGCGTCCCAAAATCATGTCATGATCTAGTTCTCTGACAATGTGGAACTTGCTAAGCGTTACAGCGTCTCCCATATCGATCTCTAAGTTAATGTAGCCATGCGCGTTCAAAGCTTCTCCTCCCGAGTTCTTAATCACGGACGGGGAATAGGTAGCGTCTTGTTTTGTAAATCCTGCTGCCTTTAGTGTCTTGAAAGTAATGATGTTGTGGTAGGAGGTCGTGTCGATGAGCGTGTCGTCAAATTTGTTACCTCTTAAACGGGACGTGGTTAGCAGTCCCCGCTTCCCCCTTTTTAGTTCCGTCCATTCGAAGAGCTTGGGCCCCTGGCGTGGGTGCCGGGGAGAGAAAAAGCCGTTTCCCGGACACAACACGATTGAGAGCTGCGAAAATATCTTGTCGCTGCACCTTGGAAAGATAGAGAATTTCGCATATATGTTGCATCATGGATTGCACAAGTCTCGTGCACGGAATTCCCGGAGGACCCGCAGATTTCTTATGGGGAGTGGGTCTCGATGCACTCTTTCGTCTCCTAGTTGGAGTTCTCCCGCTTCTACCCTTTCTTTGAAAATATGCTTTAGTCTGTTGCAATCGCTAGTCGGGTGGTGAACGAACTCGTGATAATGACAAAGATTTGGGGTTCGCCATCAAAGCTTCAGTTGGCAGACGTCTGAGTGGCGGCAGTCTGATGACATCATCTTGAACCCAGGCTTCTAGGAGGTCAATCACTTCCTCGATGGGGAATGGGAAATCAAGGGTATTTCCTTCGGTATTGCGATGCTGCATGGGAGTTTTAGCGATGATCTTCCGCCGTGAGGGTTCCCGTTGCGCCGGCGCTTCACGTTTCGGCTGGTGGCTCGTAGTTGCGGCTTTCCTTTTTCCTCTTTCGTTCACTATGTTCACGGAGGATGAGCCGGCATTAAATTGTTTGCTGATGAGGCGTCTACTCCCGCGAGTTTCACGCGCGTCTTCGATTCGAGTTGGCCTAGTCCTTTCCGGTAATCTTTGTTGCTGTTGTTGCAGATCGTCTGGCGGCCTCATGGAGTTCGGAGAACGTTTGGAAACGCAAGTTTTCTAGCAGGGCGCGGTAGATTGGGACCATACCATTGATGCATGCGTTTACCAATTGTTGCTCGGTCACGTTTGGGTCGTGACAGTCGAGTGCTTGAACCCTGAACCTTTTGACGAAATCATTCGGATGTTCGTTATCCCACTGGTACATTCTCCCGAGGTCTGAAAAGGTAACTTGTTCAGACACGAAGAAATACTTCCTGTAAAACGCGGTGACCATGCTACTCCAGTTGGGAATGCTGTTCGGTGGGATGCTATTGTACCATGTATACGCCCTTCCGGTAAGTGATTTTGAAAATTCCCTTAAACGAAGAACGTGATTATATTCATGTTCACCCAAGGATTCTAGGAAACGAGAAACATGTTCGCGTGCATTCCCGGTACCATCGTACAGGGTAAAATTGAGGAGAAGAGTACCCCCTTGGGAGAGGGATTCTCTCTGTATTTCGGATGGGTAAGGGGGTTGGTGATGATGTACATCCAACTCATCATGCTTGATTCGGTCGCGTAGGAGTTGTTCCAAATCTTGTCTCGTGATGAAGTTGGGTGATGGATTTCTCTCCAACGGGATTCTAGTGCGAGTTTCTTCATCCGTGGAGGCGTGCCTGCCGAGGTGCCGGCGTCGGGGTTGTTGGAGATGTTTCTAGGCGTCTCGGAGGATGCGACTCACGGGGTAGTCGCTCTGTCAGGGTTTTGAGAAAGGTGAGCACCTCTTTCTGTGTTGAAACCATGTCTATCTGGGCTCTGGCGATCGTCTCCTGTCGTTCCATCAAATCGGCGATGGTGACGTAAGGACGACTTCCTCTGGTCCCTCCGGTATCTCGTCCCGTCGGCGGGGTAATTGGGGCCTTAGTTGTCGGAGGCGCCATGCTGGAAGAAGCATTCGGGGTCGTGGCGGCGGCCCTAGCTCGGTGAATGGGGGCGTGACACCCGAAGAGATATTCTCGTTGCCATGATTAGAGGGTTGTGCAAAGACGCTAGAGGAGGCAGAGGCTCTGGCCCTGGTGATAGGCGGTGTTATACTTAAGGGAGTGCACTCGATGTTGCTGTTATCAGCCGGTGAAGTAATAACGTTATCGGGAGAGACGCCAACATCAGGGATGCGTTCTGCGCTGGTGTTCTCGGCAGCCGTTCCGGATCTGAGTTCCACCATGTTGGGATTTGACGTTCGGAAAACGAAATCAGGAGTTGGAGTTGGTATTGTAGCCGATAGATCAATCCTCCCGCTGTGGTCGCCAATTGTTTATGGGTAAAAATCGTTTTTGCCGATTTCGGTAAATTCAGTAGGTGAGTGAGAAACTGGTTCAAACCCTAAACAAATGTGCTGCACGTGAGCACTTTATAGATTCGAGAGATCAATGCCGTACAAGTCCGGCCTAAACCAAGAAATGGCCGTTCCAGACTTGCTTCGGTCACAAAGTGGAGGAGAAGGGTTGATTTGGGGAGGGAAGCAAAGAAAGGTGTTGAGGAGAGTAGTATCTCGACTTGTATCAGAAAGTGAAAGCTTAGGAAGCTTGCAAAAGCTTTTTTGGGAGAGCTTGCAAAGTTGCCTTTCTGAGAGTGTAGTATATTTCTCCTGACCGAGACTTGTTGTCTGGTGGAAATAGGTAAGACCTATTTATACAAGTCGAGATTGAAACGTACCCTGGCCTCATGAAGGAAGAGAGTAAAGGGTGAAATAATGGGAGGAGGTGGTAACCGCATGGTTTAATGGGTGAAAATGTTTTCACCATTATTTCCTCTTTTATTTGACCGCTTTATTCCTTTTCACGCTTTCTTAAAGTGAGCGTAGTCTACGCTGCATGCTGTGACCGCCAAACCAAAACCCTAAAGAAGCATCCCCCAGTTTGTGTTGATGTCTCGAGTGTTGGTTGCATATTGGGTGCAAGTGGCGCTGCTAGTGGCGCGTGTGGCATGTGCCAATGGCATGTGCGGAATGCCTTGGTGGTAGGTTGCACGGTTTGTAAGTTAGGCTACCAGCGTGTGTGTTTCGCATGTGCCAATGGAATGTGCGGAATGCCTTGGTGGTAGGTTGCACGGTTTGCAAGTTAGGTTACCAGCGTGTGTGTTTGGCATGTGCCAATGGCACGTGCGGCCATGTTGACCTAGTTACAAGTCTTGCGAGCCTAGGGCGCTATATTTGGCGTGGGCCAAAGGCATAGCGGCTTGGAAATATGGCTTGCGACACGTGTTGGCATGTGCCAATAGCACGTACGGCCATGTTGACCTAGTTGCAAGTCTTGCAAGCCTAGGGCGCTATATTTGGCGTGGGCCAAAGGCGTAGCGGCTTGGAAATATGGCTTGCGACACGTGTTGGCATGTGCCAATGGCACGTGCGGCCATGTTGACCTAGTTGCAAGTCTTGCAAACCTAGGGCGCTATATTTGGCGTGGGCCAAAGGCATAGCGGCTTGGAAATATGGCTTGCGACACGTGTTGGCATGTGCCAATAGCACGTGCGGCCATGTTGACCTAGTTGCAAGTCTTGCAAGCCTAGGGCGCTATATTTGGCGTGGGCCAAAGGCATAGCGGCTTGGAAATATGGCTTGCGACACGTGTTAGCATGTGCCAATAGCACGTGCGGCCATGTTAACCTAGTTGCAAGTCGTGCAAGCCTAGGGCGCTATATTTGGGGTGGGCCAAAGGCGTAGCGGCTTGGAAATATGGCTTGCGACACATGTTGGCATGTGCCAATGGCACGTGCGGCCATGTTGACCTAGTTGCAAGTCTTGCAAACCTAGGGCGCTATATTTGGCGTGGGCCAAAGGCATAGCGGCTTGGAAATATGGCTTGCGACACGTGTTGGCATGTGCCAATAGCACGTGCGGCCATGTTGACCTAGTTGCAAGTCTTGCAAGCCTAGGGCGCTATATTTGGCGTGGGCCAAAGGCATAGCGGCTTGGAAATATGGCTTGCGACACGTGGTTGCATGTGCCAATAGCACGTGCGGCCATGTTGACCTAGTTGCAAGTCTTGCAAGCCTAGGGCGCTATATTTGGCGTGGGCCAAAGGCATAGCGGCTTGGAAATATGGTTTGCGACACGTGTTGGCATGTGCCAATAGCACGTGCGGCCATGTTGACCTAGTTGCAAGTCTTGCAAGCCTAGGGCGCTATATTTGGCGTGGGCCAAAGGCGTAGCGGCTTGAAAATATGGCTTGCGACACGTGTTGGCATGTGCCAATGGCACGTGCGGCCATGTTGACCTAGTTGCAAGTCTTGCAAGCCTAGGGCGCTATATTTGGCGTGGGCCAAAGGCATAGCGGCTTGGAAATATGGCTTGCGACACGTGTTGGCATGTGCCAATGGCACGTGCGGCCATGTTGACCTAGTTGCAAGTCTTGCAAACCTAGGGCGCTATATGTGGCGTGGGCCAAAGGCATAGCGGATTGGAAATTTGGCGGTATTTCCATGGTGCGCAGGGTGCGGCTTGATTTGGCATTATTGCCATGGTGCGCAGGGTGCGGCTTGGTTTGGCATTGTTGCCATGGTGCGCAGTATGCGGCTTGGTTTGGCATGGTTGCCATGGTGCGCGAGGTGCGGCTTGGTTTGGCATTGTTGCCATGGTGCGCAAAAGATGCTGCGGCTTGGTTTGGCATTGTTGCCATGGTGCGCAAGATGCGGCTTGGTTTGGCATTCTTGCCATGATGCGCAGATATGCGGCTTGGTTTGGCATTGTTGCCATGGTGCGAAAGGTGCGGCTTGGTTTGGCATTGTTGCCATGGTGCGCAGGGTGCGGCTTGATTTGGCATTGTTGCCATGGTGCGCAATATGCGGCTTGGTTTGGCATTGCTGCCATGATGCGCAGTATGCGGCTTGGTTTTGGAATTAGGGTTCTGTGTTGAAAACCCTAATCTGGTATTTTGATAAAATACCCCTATTAATTATTTACACCGAAGTTAAATGCTCTTAGTTAATGTGTTACGAGTAACACTAGGTCATGGGGTTTTACGATTTTTACCCTTGTCTAAAAACCACCATCAACATTAAGTCCCTCGCTTAGCTCGGAACAGGGGCTTTGTTGCGAGGTAAGCGAAGATGGTGACAAACTATTAACAAAGAAAAACGTAAGGAAAATTGAAGGAGGCTCGTCTGACCTTTTATAAATAGGATTTGGAATCCTTGCCTCTGGTAGTTTTGCACAAATCGGGAGGCTGGCACAATTGGTGGGGCCGGTGCAGCTTAGTCGACGTTGGGAAGTTGGCGTGAGTTGGGAAACTGAGTGTGCTAGCTGGTGGGACCGGTGCAAAGTGTAGAAACCGTGCGTGCTTGCAGGCGTGACTTGGGCGGCCATTGGGAGGTCGGCGTAATTGGTGGGTCCGGTGCAACTTGGAAGCCGTGCTTGCAGGTGTGACTTATGTAAATAAAGAGGAAGTAGGCGTTTCTTCAGACAACAAAGTTTCCTTATTTTGCTTTCCTTCACATGCGGCTTCAATTAGGGCATCATCCATGCCAAAAAATCTGGAAGCATTATGTCCTTCATTGCTCCCTTTCCTTTTTAAGGTTCCGTATTCATACCCAACGCGAATGTATCGTCTCCCTTGTTTGAGAAGGGGTTCTTCCTGTTGATTCCCCTTTTCCTTTGCTTTGCCGGTGCGTTTTCTTCTTCTTTTTTTTTTGTTCATGCTATCCTCTTTTTATATGTGTATAGACAGGATGGGACTTGATCATCTTTGCATTTCTTGCAGTGTATGATGGGATCTCCCAGAGACGGCCGTGCCTTTAATTTTTTGGAAAAGGACTTCAGAATCGGTGGAGATCGATCTTCTTCTCTTGAGGAGGCATTGGTTGGGGTTGTGTCTTTGTTCCATGAAGCTAACGAAATTATTAAGGACCTCCCTTCCATCTATCCTTACGAAGAACAGGTGCATGTTCGGACTCTCTTGGGTTCAGTGGACGCGGAGGAGAACGCCATGATTCTTGATTTTGATGTGGATGAATCAAAAAACTTCCTTCGAAATTTCGATGAGAAAACTTTCGAAGGAGCATATGATAGAAGCGAGACAGCCTTTGAAGTTGATGCTAAAGGCGTTATTGATGATACTTAGAGGGGGTCATGGTGGCGTATCTTGGAATAGTTGTCGGGAGGACACTCACGCTGGCATGGCTGCGTCCGGGATGGGATGTTGAGGTTTCCGCTGTTAAAACCGCTGAATGGAACCTTTGTTGCCCGAAGGATTGCTGGGGGAAGTGCTTGAAGATAGCTTTGCCCGGAGGGACTTGCGCTCCATCCTTCGAGGGCTAGTTCCTCCTTTTGTTTTTCTGTTAGCTGCTTAGTTCCCTGATGTTTTTTTTTTTCTTTTTTTTTTTGTAGACACATCTTTCCCTTCTTCTTCATCAGTAAACCTTTTGCTTCATATATATATATATTTTTGAAAGAAGTTGTGGTATGATGGTTCTGCAATGGTTTTCTGGGTTCTTCTGATGTATTTCTCCGATATCGATATCTGAAGGATTCGCTTGGGAAGAGATATATTTATTTTTTTTTTTTTTTGACAAAAAGGGGAGATCTCCAGGGAAAAATACAAACGGTGTATTCATCCTAGGGAAGTATAGCTATTAAGAGGAATGATTTAAAGGAAGTACTGAAAAGGGGAGTGATTGGGAAGTACAGCATTTTAGGGATTGGATTCCTTGAGCCATCGCGAGTGAACTATCACGCCTTCAGGTGTGTCGGTATTGATGAGCTTGCAATATCCTCCCAAAAGGGTATCCGCGACCCAGTGCACAGTTCGCCTTCACCTTCCTCGGGCAAATCCATCTTTACTGTCATCCTCCCAACTTGAAACGAGCTTTCCTTAACCACTACATCTCCGATTGAAAACGGGTTCAGACGTCGTGTGACCATTTGAGCCTTGGCTTCGTTGGTTTAGCTAGAAGCTTCCAAGCTTCTTGCAAAGTGTTCGAATGGTCCATCTCCCCATTCACATTTTTGACAGGCGTTCGTGCAGGTTGTTGCGCCGAGTCCCCATGACCGAATGGGGAGAAAAGGCCGGTTGCGAAAAGGTTGCTCGGTCGAGACTTACTTGCATTTGAAAATCATGGGCTAGCGCCAACGGGTCCTCTCCCGGATGCTCGGGTTCCTTCAATAGCTCGTTGATGCGATAACCCGTGGGACGATTTGTTGGGAATTCCTTCGGGCGTGGATGTCGGCAGAGGGTGTACGTCCAGTTTCGCTTTGTTGTCGAGCACCCATAAGCGTCCCAAAATCATGTCATGATCTAGTTCTCTGACAATGTGGAACTTGCTATGCGTTACAGCGTCTCCCATCTCGATCTCTAAGTTAATGTAGCCATGCGCGTTCAAAGCTTCTCCTCCCGAGTTCTTAATCACGGATGGGGAATAGGTAGCGTCTTGTTTTGTAAATCCTGCTGCCTTTAGTGTCTTGAAAGTAATGATGTTGTGGTAGGAGGTCGTGTCGATGAGCGTGTCGTAAAATTTGTTACCTCTTAAACGGGACGTGATTAGCAGTCCCCAGTTCCCCCTTTTGGTTCCGTCCGTTCGGAGAGCTTGGGCCCCTGGCGTGGGTGCCGGGGAGAGAAAAAGCCGTTTGCCGGACACAACACGATTGAGAGCTGCGAAAATATCTTGTCGCTGCACCTTGGAAAGATAGAGAATTTCGCATATATGTTGCATCATGGATTGCACGTCTCGTGCACGGAATTCCCGGAAGAGAACCCGCAGCTTTCTTATGGGGAGTGGGTCTCGATGCACTCTTTCGTCTCCTAGTTGGAGTTCTCCTGCTTCTACCCTTTCTTTGAAAATATGCTTTAGTCTGTTGCAATCGCTAGTCGGGTGGTGAACGAACCTGTGATAATGACAGTATTTGGGGTTCGCCATCTCAGCTTCAGTTGGCGGACGTCTGAGTGGCGGCAGTCTGATGACATCATCTTGAACCCAGGCTTCCAGGAGGTCAATCACTTCCTCGATGGGGAATGGGAAATCAAGGGTATTTCCTTCGGTCTCGCGATCTTTTGCATGGGAGTTTTAGCGATGATCTTCCGTCGTGAGGGTTCCCGTTGCGCCGGCGCTTCACGTTTTGGCTGGTGGCTCGTAGTTGCGGCTTTCCTTTTTCCTCTTTCGTTCACTATGTTCACGGAGGATGAGCCGGCATTAAATTGTTTGCTGATGAGGCGTCTACTCCCGCGAGTTTCACGCGCGTCTTCAGTTCGAGTTGGCCTAGTCCTTTCCAGTAATCTTGGTCTTTGTTGCACGGATCGTCTGGCGGCCTCATGGAGTTCGGAGAACGTTTGGAAACGCAAGTTTTCTAGCAGGGCGCGGTAGATTGGGACCATACCATTGATGCATGCGTTTACCAATTGTTGCTCGGTCACGTTTGGGTCGTGACAGTCGAGTGCTTGAACCCTGAACCTTTTGACGAAATCATTCGGATGTTCGTTATCCTACTGGTACATTCTCCCGAGGTCTGAAAATGTAACTTGTTCAGACACGAAGAAATATTTCCTGTAGAACGCTTGTGACCATGCTTTGCTCCGGTTGGGAATGCTGTTCGGTGGGATGCTGTTGTACCATGTATACGCCCTTCCGGTAAGTGATTTTGAAAATTCCCTTAAACGAAGAACGTGATTATATTCATGTTCACCCAAGGATTCCAGGAAACGAGAAACATGTTCGCGTGCATTCCTTTGTACCATTGTACAAGGTAAATTGAGGAGAAGAGTACCCCTTGGGAGAGGGATTCTCTCCGTATTTCAGATGGGTAAGGGGGTTGGTGATGATGTACATCCAACTCATCATGCTTGATTCGGTCGCGTAGGAGTTGTTCCAAATCTTGTCTCGTGACGAAGTTGGGTGATGGATTTCTCTCCAACGGGATTCTAGTGCGAGTTTCTTCATCCGTGGAGGCGTGCCCTGCCGAGGTGCCGGCGTCGGGGTTGTTGGAGATGTTTCTAGGCGTCTCTGGAGGATGCGACTCACGGGGTAGTCGCTCTGTCAGGGTTTTGAGAAAGGTGAGCACCTCTTTCTGTGTTGAAACCATGTCTATCTGGGCTCTGGCGAGCGTCTCATGTCGTTCTATCAAATCGGCGATGGTGACGTAAGGACGACTTCCTCTGGTCCCTCCGGCCTCTCGTCCCGTCGGCGGGGTAATTGGGGCCTTAGTTGTCGGAGGCGCCATGCTGGAAGAAGCATTCGGGGTCGTGGCGGCGGCCCTAGCTCTGGTGACTGGGGGCGTGACACCTGAAGAGATATTCTCGTTGCCGTGATTAGAGGGTTGTGCAAAGACGCTAGAGGAGGCAGCGGCTCTGGCCCTGGTGATAGGCGGTGTTATACTTAAGGGAGTGCACTCGATGTTGCTGTTGTTAGCCGGTGAAGTAATAACGTTATCGGGAGAGACGCCAACATCAGGGATGCGTTCTGCGCTGGTGTTCTCGGCAGCCGTTCCGGATCTGAGTTCCACCATGTTGGGATTTGACGTTCGGAAAAACGAAATCGGGAGTTGGAGTTGGTATTGTAGCCGATAGATCAATCCTCCCATTGTGGTCGCCAATTGTTTATGGGTAAAAATCGTTTCGCCGATTTAAGTAGGTGAGTGAGAAACTGGTTCAAACCCTAAACAAATGTCTTTGCACGTGAGCACTTTATAGATTCGAGAGATCAATCTGTACAAGTCCCACTAAACCAAGAAATGGCCGTTCCGGACTTGCTTCGGTCACAAAGTGGAGGAGAAGGGTTGATTTGGGGAGGGAAGCAAAGAAAGGTGTTGAGGAGAGTAGTATCTCGACTTGTATCGTAAAGTGAAAGCTTAGGAAGCTTGCAAAAGCTTTTGGGAGAGCTTGCAAAGTTGCCTTTTCCGAGAGTGTAGTATATTTCTCCGACCAAGATTTGTTGTCCGGTGGAAATAGGTAAGACCTATTTATACAAGTCGAGATTGAAACGTACCTGGCCTCATGAAGGAAGAGAGTAAAGGGTGAAATAATGGGAGGAGGTGGTAACCGCATGGTTTAATGGGTGAAAACATTTTTCACCATTATTTCCTCTTTTATTTGACCGCTTTATTCCTTTTCACGCTTTCTTAAAGTGAGCGTAGTGTCGCTGCATCTTTGTGACCGCCAAACCAAAACCCTAAAGAAGCATCCCCAGGTTTGTGTTGATGTCTCGTGTGTTGGTTGCATCTTGGGTGCAAGTGGCGCCGCTTAGTGGCGCGTGTGGCATGTGCGGAATGCCTTGGTGGTAGGTTGCACGGTTTGTAAGTTAGGCTACCCGGCGTGTGTGTTTGGCATGTGCCAATGGCATGTGCGGAATGCCTTGGTGGTAGGTTGCACGGTTTGCAAGTTAGGTTACCAGCGTGTGTGTTTGGCATGTGCCAATGGCACGTGCGGCCATGTTGACCTAGTTGCAAGTCTTGCGAGCCTAGGGCGCTATATTTGGCGTGGGCCAAAGGCATAGCGGCTTGGAAATATGGCTTGCGACACGTGTTGGCATGTGCCAATAGCACGTGCGGCCATGTTGACCTAGTTGCAAGTCTTGCAAGCCTAGGGCGCTATATTTGGCGTGGGCCAAAGGCGTAGCGGCTTGGAAATATGGCTTGCGACACGTGTTGGCATGTGCCAATGGCACGTGCGGCCATGTTGACCTAGTTGCAAGTCTTGCAAACCTAGGGCGCTATATTTGGCGTGGGCCAAAGGCATAACGGCTTGGAAATATGGCTTGCGACATGTGTTGGTATGTGCCAATAGCACGTGCGGCCATGTTTACCTAGTTGCAAGTCTTGCAAGCCTAGGGCGCTATATTTGGCGTGGTCCAAAGGCATAGCGGCTTGGAAATATGGCTTGCGACACGTGTTGGCATGTGCCAATAGCACGTGCGGCCATGTTGACCTAGTTGCAAGTCTTGCAAGCCTAGGGCGCTATATTTGGGGTGGGCCAAAGGCGTAGCGGCTTGGAAATATGGCTTGCGACACGTGTTGGCATGTGCCAATGGCACGTGCGGCCATGTTGACATAGTTGCAAGTCTTGCAAACCTAGGGCGCTATATTTGGCGTGGGCCAAAGGCATAGCGGCTTGGAAATATGGCTTGCGACACGTGTTGGCATGTGCCAATAGCACGTGCGGCCATGTTGACCTAGTTGCAAGTCTTGCAAGCCTAGGGCGCTATATTTGGCGTGGGCCAAAGGCATAGCGGCTTGGAAATATGGCTTGCGACACGTGTTGGCATGTGCCAATAGCACGTGCGGCCATGTTGACCTAGTTGCAAGTCTTGCAAGCCTAGGGCGCTATATTTGGCGTGGGCCAAAGGCGTAGCGGCTTGGAAATATGGCTTGCGACACGTGTTGGCATGTGCCAATGGCACGTGCGGCCATGTTGACCTAGTTGCAAGTCTTGCAAACCTAGGGCGCTATATTTGGCGTGGGCCAAAGGCATAGCGGCTTGGAAATATGGCTTGCGACACGTGTTGGCATGTGCCAATGGCACGTGCGGCCATGTTGACCTAGTTGCAAGTCTTGCAAACCTAGGGCGCTATATGTGGCGTGGGCCAAAGGCATAGCGGCTTGGAAATTTGGCATTGTTGCCATGGTGCGCAGGGTGCGCTTGGTTTGGCATTGTTGCCATGGTGCGCGATATGCGGCTTGGTTTGGCATTGTTGCCATGGTGCGCGGTATGCGGCTTGGTTTGGCATTGTTGTCATGGTGCGCGGGTGCGGCTTGGTTTGGCATTGTTGCCATGGTGCGCAGATGCGGCTTGGTTTGGCATTGTTGCCATGGTGCGCGATATGCGGCTTGGTTTGGCATTCTTCGCCATGATGCGCGATGCGGCTTGGTTTGGCATTGTTGCCATGGTGCGCGAGGTGCGGCTTGGTTTGGCATTGTTGCCATGGTGCGCAGGGTGCGGCTTGGTTTGGCATTGTTGCCATGGTGCGCGATATGCGGCTTGGTTTGGCATTTTGCCATGATGCGCGAGATGCGGCTTGGTTTTGGAGTTAGGGTTCGTGTTTGAAAACCCTAACTGGTATTTTGAAAAAAAATACCCCTATTAATTATTTACACCCGAGTTAAATGCTCTTAGTTAATGTGTTGCGGGTAACACTAGGTCATGGGGTTTACGATTTTACCCCTTGTCTAAAAACCACCATCAACAATAGGGTATTACATAATGGATGAGAGCTAAGCTGTCCTTTATTTTCGGGAATGACTTGCGAAATATCGCAAGTGTACAAGTGTGTGATTTTCCTAAACCTCGCTTAGTCTTCACACCTTTCTCATGTTCTGGCTGTCGTCATTCAGAGGCGTCATTTATATTATTCTTCTGCGACGCCTTCGCAATGCTGTCTTTTGTTGATCTCGCAAGGTATTGATGTCGCGATATTCTGATCCTACATCTTGCCTCTTCTCATGTCTTCTCTGCGAAGAAGAGAATGTCATGAGAATTAATGTGCTCAAAGTGCCGCAACTGTTCACTTTTCATCGGTTTTCGTCGAAAAGACTCGAATTAGGGGTAACCGCCTACACGTGTCCAAAATCTCCTTTTTACCGATACCATTAAATGTTAACCGGTCACACTTTTCTTGTCTATTTAAGAAAGTATTCTTCATGAGAATGTTTTCTTTCTTTCACTTCATCTTCTTCTTCGCGAACAAACCACCCTCTCTGGCGACGTCTTCGCAGGATAAATCAATTCCTTCTTCTCAGGATAACCCATCTTCTCCTGCGATATCCTCGCATGATAATCTTCGCAAGAAGAATGAAGAATTAAAAGGTATCACTTCCTCTCCACATTTTTTTTTTGAAGACCTTGTTCGCCTTTCAAGCTTTGAACCAGAAGCGTAAGATGGAGATATATCAGTTGGAATCTATTGTGGAAGAAACTCGAATGGAAAGAGATGCTTGGATGGACCAATATAACCGATTAGATAACCTTCATACATATTCTGTTGACCAGATAGATAATCTTACCCAAGAAAATGCTCACTTAATTCAGAAGCAAGAATCGTTAAGTAATGAATTGTCGCATCTCTCATATTCTTTGACTAAATCTAATTTGGAGTTGGAAACCTTATCAGATGAGAATGGAACTCTGTCTCAAGATAAGCGAGCTTTGTTGAATAAGGTGGCGATATCTTCGCAACAGCTTGATGTTTGTCAAAAATACGTAATGATCGGGAACAATCTATCTGTTCATTGAGAAGTAAGCTCAAAGAAACCACTGCCGAGAGGGATAAGCTTATTCAGGTGTAGGATCATTATATCGCAGCATACAAAACTTGCGAAGATAACATACGGTAACACCGCGAGGGTATCGCAGGGGACTAAAATAAATGACGCAATGGGTGACGACAGAAAGATATGAAACTTGGCGAAGGTTAAGAAGTGTCGCGAGCATGAATATTTGTTCGCTTGCGACACCTCGCGAGACATTCCCGAAAATAAAGGACAGCCTAGCTGTCATTCACTATGTATTACCCTATATAAAGGGATGAATAAGTCTGTTGTTAGGGGGATTCTTTTTGAATTGGAAAGCAAGTCATTAGGAGAGAGAAACTTTGAGAGTGTTTGTAATTCTTAAGTGCAATTCTATTTTCCTGTGTAGACACTTCAAGAAAATCATTAATAAACATTCTTAGTTATTCATCTTTCAATGAATTAGTTAAATGAATTATAGTGAGGGGTGTATTGTGGGATTTCCTGCAACTACATATTGGCGCTAGAAACAGGGACTGAGAAAAGATTGGCATAGAGATTTGAAAGAATGTGAATTAGCAAGAAAGAAATTTGAGATAATTTCCAAAAAAATTTACCAAAAGAGAAATGTCCAGAAGAAGAAATGTACTTGAACAACCAGTGAGAAGAAGTGGAAGACTTGCTGGAGAAAGGAGAAATGAAAGAGGAGAATCATCAAGGATGAATATGAGGAATGATGAAGAGATTCATGTACAACCTTTAATTCCCCCGATAGCAAATGAAACTGTGGATTACGATAGAGTAAGTGTGCACACTTGGAGGACGGATTCTGAGGATGAAAGGGAAGAAGAGCATCAATTGGTAAACAATGGACAAGGAGGAGGAGATCAAGGAATGAATGGGGAAATGAATCCAGAAATGAAGAAATCACAAAGATTGGAAACATTGAGACAAACAATACATGAAGAGAGGCGACTAGAGGCAGAGGAGCGAGCAAATTTGACAAGACAGAATCATGAATTAAGGATGAAAAATATGAGATTGCAAAATAGAAGATCGAGAAACGCTGCAAGATCGAGTTCAAGATCGACTAGGGAAGAAAGAAGGAGAGTTTCACCAACAGAAAATACCGAGATAGAAAACCAACGAGAAACACAAAATCCAAGCTCAGAACATCGCGAAAGAAGAGAAGAAGCAGAAGATCGTTATATTCCCCATCCCGAGAATTTCCAAGATGAGCATAATGAGGAAAATCAAGGAACTAGGCGATTTCAAGGGCCGAATGATCCAGTTTCTTTGAAGGAAGAGTAATATTGCACGGAAGAGAAGCACCGAGAAGGCAAAAAGAGATCGAGGATGACATTGAGAGACATTATGTTGAACAAGCACGCTTAGCTCGCGAGAGGAGAGAGTAAGAGCAGAAGTGGAAAATCAAGAACCGGAAGAAGCAATCCGTGAGAATAATCACGACAACCGAGAAAGAAGGCGAGAACAAAATCGTGTCAATAGAAATATTAATGAAGAATACGAGAGGATACGGAGAGAGAGCCGATAGGCAGCCCGTAAGAGAGAACAATAGGTATAATGGTGTGCGAATTGATGAAAGAGATGAAGGAGAAAGTCGCAGAAAGGAGAGAAGAAAATAACGAACAAGAAGGTCAAAGCGAGGCATGAGCGCGGAGGAGAGAAGCGAGCTAAAAGACCAGCAGAACCAAGTTCGAGGCAAATGAGCAAATCTTGAAAGAACTAGCAAAATGAGAGAATTGTTGAATAGTAGAAAGGAAGGAGGAAGAAGACAATTGGATGAAGCCATCACAGAAGCTGCGAAGAACCCTTTCACACTAGAAGTACAAATGGGAGGAATACCTCCTAAATGCAATCTGCCTGCATTAACCAACATTTTTGATGGAACAACTCCGTGCGATACAACACATCAAGGCTTATATGAGATGTATGTTGCAATGGGAGAATCATGATGCCATATTGTGCAAATACTTTGCATCAAGCTTAGTGGGAGAAGCACTCAAATGGTTTGAAGGATTACCTCAAAACACAATCTCGCCATTCAACCATTTACAAGCTACTTTCTTGGGAGCGTATATAAGTAACAATTCCTCATGACCAGAATTGAGGATGTATTTGGACTAAAACAAAGAATTGGCGAGAGTTTAAGACATTTGACAATGAGATGGAGGACAATGTGCAGCGAAATGGATGGAAGGGTAGAAGAAAGATATCTCATTTTATCATTTGTAAACGCTCTGTTCGCAACCAGTTTGTTATACATTCAGATTTTTAGAATTAAAAATACGATTACGATGGCTGAATTGCGAACTCCAAGAGAATATATCGCCTTAGAAGAAAGACAAAATGAAATGGAATCTTACCCATTGCGAATACAAGTTCGAATGCCGCGAATGCAAGTTTGTTACCAAAATTTTAAACACAAAGTGGCAGCACTTCGCAAGGGCAACCCGAAAAGAGAGTTGATGATGGACAAAGCAGAAAATAGTGGCTATGGGGAGCCGTGATCAAGAGGAGTTTGAGAGAGAAAGGAACTACTACAATTGCAGAACAATAATAAGATTCGAGATTAGATCATATGCAAGAAACTTATGGAGGACGAAGGCGGGAATAATCATGGAGGGCGAGAGAAATCGCAGAGTAGTATGGGAAGAGATCAAAATGCCACCACTAAATGCTAGTGTGGAAAAAATTTGGGAAGCTATACTTGTAATGGAAGATATACCAAAGACCATGGAATGCAGGGAGTGAACCACCACCGGTGACAGAGTCATGAGTATTGTTCTTACCATCGCTTTCATGGGCATTTAACAAATGACTCGGCAGAACATAAAGAGAATCATTCTCGGAATGATTGATCGGGGAAGTTGAATCATTTTCTAAAAGATGAAGAGAAAGGAAAGAAAGTACTAACAACATCACCATCGAAATGCAAAGAACAAAAAAAAAGGGAAAAGAGGCATTTGTAATAGAAGTGGGAACAAAGGCCAAACATCTATTTTGCAACTCTATCGTTCATTCATATCGTACAATTGAAGATTTTCATGACAACGTGCTCAGTAGAGTCTTCGCGAGGGATGCTAATGATAAAGAAGTAATGAATCTGGCGAGAACGTCGCAGTTGAAAGAATGGCAGCTACAGATTATTTCTTTTTCTGCAGATGAAGTACCCAAAGGAAGAGAAGTACATGACAGCCCGCTGGTGGTAAAGCTGGACATTAATCCAAAACCAGTTGATGGAGAAGATGATGAAGCAGAAAGTTGTTGGGCGATCAACAGAATCCTAATCGATACCTAGTTCGGTGAATATTCTTTTCTACCATACTTATAAGACTATGGGAGGAGAAGATGAAAATTTGATCCCCTCGACATACAAAATATACGGTTTTAACGAAGACAAATGAACAAACCTAAAGGAGAGGTTCACATGAGAATACCTTTACAAGGATTGTCAACATATTTTATTCTGGTGGTTGACGTGGAATCTCCCTATAATGCATTGATTGGGCGGCCGTGGTTGCACGAAATCTTGGGAGTAGCGTCAACATACCATCAATGTATAAAGTTCCCCCATCCAAATGGTATTGGAATTATAAAAGGAGATTGGGAGGAAGGATGTATGTTATGAGGTTGATGTAGAGAGTCACAAGAAAGAAATGCTAAAAGGAAAGGTTGGAAACAGAATATGAAAGATGAACAGAGAAAAGAGAAGTTGATGGTGGATGTTATAGAGATAAGGAATGGAGAAACATCGCGAAATGTCGCAAGTGAGTGCATGAAAGTAGGTGAATGTTATGATGGGAAGGAGTCCTTCAAGGATTGGGATGATGAAGAGACAAAGAGTGCAATGAACAAAAGGCATAAGAAGTAAATAATCAACAAAATATATATCAAAGGCAAGATAAAGAAGAACTGATTCGCGAGAATTTCGCAAAAAAAAAAAGGTGCGAGAATCTAAAAAAAAAAAAAAAAAAAAAAGGGGAATTGTGCGAGGGCTTCGCAAAATAAATGTCAAGAAGCAATTAGATATGAATGATCGAATGATTGAAGCAATTAAATGATGAATGTCAAGAAGCAATTAAATATGAATGATTGAATGATTGAAGCAATTAAATGATTGAATGAGTAAATGAATGGGACGAACCTTTATGGCGTACACCCTAGTTCGCGAATGATATTTCGTAAGAGGCAAATGTAAGACCTAAAGTGCGTCATATAAGGGGTATCTCTTGACATGGCCCAAGGAAAAGGTTACACCGCTCCCGAACCTGGGTCATGTAGATTTGGGGCCCATGAAAGCCTATCCTAAGAGGTACCTTGATTCCCAACTATATATAAGGTTATACCCCTGGTTGGGCGACCGAGGGTCTCTTCCAAGGAGTCGCCGTGTATGATCAAGGCGCCGAGGTACATGGTTGAGTCAAGAGTGCGGGAGCATGGAACTTCCTTACCACTCTTGACAAGTCTTGGCGCATGCCGCACTCGGCCCAAGAAAACTCCACTTAGGGTGCAGCCTTGTAACCATAAACCCTATAGGTATAAGGGATAAGAGGTCATGCGAAAACAATCAAGTTGTTGTTAAGACCGGATGGGAGGAGCTAGCCTTGTATGGCCGATGTACGCCTCCTTAAAGGGGCAACCAGGGAGATGATAAGGGCGGCACCCTCCATTAGGGAGCTGATAAGTGCCAAAGACGCAAATGTCATGAGTCCCTGTTTTCGCAAGGAAACTTAGGCTTGTCATATTTGTGCAATGATCCTGCAAAGGCAATAATACTAACGCGAGGGTAAGACGAGATCAATGGGTCCTTACATGAAAGTGTAAAGACGTCCTGCGATTTCGTCGCAAGACGACAATGTCGCGGGGCTTTATTTTCGCAAGAAAGTTTAGGCCTGTCATATTGTCGCAAGCAAAATATCCTGCAGAGGCAAAAATACTTGAAAAATGATAAGGCAAGGTCAATGGGTTTTTACATGCAAGTGTAAAGACGTCTTGCGACCTTGTCGCAATAAGGGGTGGCAGAGTAAGACCTTTAATTAGGAAGGTCTTACTTAGAAGACCACCAAAAATGATAAGGCGAGATCAATAGATTTCTTCATTTATGGAAATACCTTGCGATCTCGTCGCAATGATAAATTTCAACATCGTTGAAGAAAAAGTTCAAAATGATTGTACATTCATGGTCAGAGGAAGAAAGTACGAGTTTCAGAAGTTTCATCCTTCAAAAATAACTAAATAAAATCTTCCATGCGAAGATGAATAACAGAGGCAAGTATGGGAATGAAAAAGATGAAATATTGTTATTCATCTTTCAATGAAATAGTTATACATCAATAACGCTAGCCAATTATATTACAAGGAAGAACTGCCAAGAAAGGGAAATGAAGATTGAGTCTACGGTCGATAATCCAAGAAGCTTACAATAAAGAGATACAGAAATGTACAGATATTACAGGCAGTGAAAGAAACAAAAGGAATTATCTCTTTGGTGATTCTTCTCCTTTATTTGATTCTTCAATTCTATTATTCTCATCGCCAGAATTTTCTTCTTCGCTGGCCTCACTATCAGAAACGTCTGAGACAGGCAAATTCTCAGGAATTTCTTCCGAAAGCCAAGGATATGAACAAAGAGGGATTTTGTGATCATTACAAACGTACTCCATGGCTTCATTGCGAAAACGAACAGCATCATTATTGAAATTTGCCATTGTAGTTTGAAATTGTTTCTTCAACTTGGAATATCTATTCTCGCGAAGGGTGAGGTTATTTGCGAGTTGTTCTTTCTCAGATTCAAGTTCTCCAATCCTTGCTTGAAATCTTTTTTCGGATTCTACAAATAAACAACGATAAGTTAACAACTTGACAGCAATACTACAGAGATAAGAAACAAAAGAAGGTATAATAAATAACCTTCTCTCAGATATCATATCTTTAACCAAGGAAGTATGCTCGGCATGAAGACTAACATCAACACCTAAGTTATTCCTGGCGTTATCTAAGACTTTCGCATCCCAAGCGAATTCATCATCATTATTTATAATAAGTAGTGAACGAATTTGATTTTCTCGCTCACTAAGTAAGGAATTATGGCGAAGCAATTTATCTCGCTCCATTTGTACTTCGAGAAGGGACTTTTGAAACGTTGCTAATGCTTGGGCACCATTATTAGCAATGCGATCTTTGTCATCTATATGGTCACTAATTTTCTTTCTTAAAATCTTGGTTTCCTCATGAGACTCGAGGTACATTTGTTTAAACTGGTTGGCTGCACTTAAACTAGATCTGTGCTCAATTTCTAAGAGGCGATATTTGGCTTGGAGTTCATTTAATGAAAGGGAATTAATTCTGTTCGACGAACTACTTAAAGAGTTGTTGAGTTGAGCAAGAAGAAGGTCATTATCCATAGGTTCGGGAAATGAATGGAGAAGAATAGCTTATTCGGAGAGGTTATATATATCTGCGAAAGTGATAAGTCAGGTAGCAATAGGCAACCGATAAAATAAAAGTAATAAGACAAGAAAATTTTTATACCATAAAGTTGCTGATTAGCGTTTTGAAGAGTGGTAACTTTGTCCTTTTGGGCAGAAGACTCAGTCTCCAGTTGCTGGATTTTTTCGCGAGATCTCGCAGATTCAACTTCTAATTCTTTGATTTTTGTGCAAAGTTGAGTATTCTTTTTCAATTGAATGTTTTACCTCCTTTCAAGATCTGAGGCAACTACAAAAGAAGTTTTTCCAGCCTGCGGGGGAAGATAAAAAGGTTATTAAGATATAAATTAAAAATTGAAATTGGAAGAGAAATATGAGTTCATACATACCAACGAATTAAGTGCATTTAAAAAGCTAGGGGATACAGATCTAGAAACCCCATTGAAAGAGTCATTGCCATCCAGCAATGTAGCATTGCACACTTTGGCGAGAGTCTCGCATATAGAAGTCAGGCGAGCATCTCCTATTCCTTGAAGAGAATTAGAGAAGATGCTGAACAACTGATCCATAGGAGAATTGGATGATTGAGCTTCTTTTTGGGAAGATGAATTCATATCATTATCATTATCATTATCATCCTCGTCGGAAGATCCGGAACTTGAGCTAAGATGAGGGGAAGATTGAGTTTTTCGTTTCTTAGATGATGGAGCAGAAGATTTATCCCTGCGAGCATTGGCTTTAGTTTTGCCTTTAACCTTCGCAGCTTCCATTTCCTCGGCGTCAACCTTTGCATACACATGAAGATAAGAAATAGAGGCAACAATATTGTTAAGTAACAAAAGGGATATTTCTTACTTCATCCGTAAGCGATCGAAGTATTGCCAGGGTACTTGCCAATGGATTTATCCTGTAGATTTTCCTCAGTTTGTCAATCTGGAAATTTTACAAACTCAATGAGTACAAGAAGAAAGAGAGATTGCAAAAACAAAATTTGAATACATACCTCTTTTGCCTTCTCGGGCCATTTAAATTCCCAAGGATGATAGCTCACTAGATTTGCAGGAGTACATGCGAACCTCGCTATGTAAGATCCGCTTAAGAACAAGGGTACAACCCACCACTTCTCATCTTTGGAGTGGCGAGGAGTAGTGTTGTTGCCATAATGCCGCCGATATCGTGCATGAGTAATTTATCCTCGTGGATATTATCTTTCTTTTCAACCGGCGCCCCAAATGAGATTTCTTATTTCTCATGCCTATTACTTCATAATTCTCAAAAAAGTTCTCAAAGATACTTTTCGGGATTATTTCTAAGTTTACGTAATTAAGGTCTCCGACATTGTTAGGATATAAAGATCCTTTGCCGCGCCACGATTGGCGAACTCAAGCATTAGGCGGATATAATCGCCGCTCAACCGATAGACGCCTCATGAGAAGTTTGGATGGGAAAGAATTTCATAAAAGAGTGGCATCTCGGGATCATATAAAGGAATGGGAAGTCCTGCGAGGAGTTGACCTAGCGAGACAATAATTTTTTGATCATCACATTGATGATCAGAAAACAACTTTGCAGTGAGTATAGATAAACATTCTTGATCAGGAATGGTAGATAAGGTGAAACCTTTATCTTGCAACTTCTTTTGAGTCTCAATAAAACGAGGTTTGTACATACGACTAAGCGAAGCCATTATCAGTATGGGAATGGATAAAGAATCGAAGATTAATAAAAAAGATTGAAGATTTGCAGTAATAGAAGCGCAAATTGCGGAAGGAGAGAGTTAAAGAAAAGTTGCAGAGGGAAAACGAAAGAGGAAAATAGAAGGATATGAAAATTATATATAGAGAGAAAAATCCTCGGGTAAAACGAGAGCATTTAATGCGAGAGGGGACGTGAATGGTCAAGAATAAACGGTTGAAAGAGACGTGTCAGGAATATAATGGAAGAGTAGACATCTGTAGTAAAGTCCGTGTGAAAATACGGGGTTGAAATAGGTATGGATAAGCAGTTGCGGCAATTCAAAATCTTGATTCTCATGACATTCTCTCCTTCGCAGAGAAGACATGAGAAGAGGCAAGATGTAGGATCATTATATCGCAGCATACAAAACTTGCGAAGATAACATACGGTAACACCGCGAGGGTATCGCAGGGGACTAAAATAAATGACGCAATGGGTGACGACAGAAAGATATGAAACTTGGCGAAGGTTAAGAAGTGTCGCGAGCATGAATATTTGTACGCTTTGCGACACCTCGCGAGACATTCCCGAAAATAAAGGACAGCCTAGCTGTCATTCACTATGTATTACCCTATATAAAGGGATGAATAAGTCTGTTGTAGGGAGGATTCTTTTTGAATGGAAAAGCAATTTATTAGGAGAGAGAAACTGGGAGAGTGTTTGTAATTCTTAAGTGCAATTCTATTTTCCTGTGTAGACACTTCAAGAAAATAATTAATAAACATTCTTAGTTATTCATCTTTCAATGAATTAGTTAAATGAATTATAGTGAGGGGTGTATTGTGGGATTTCCTGCAACTACATCAGGGTAGAATAACTCTAAGTGTAAAAACAAACCAGCTCAAGGATAAATATACCAAGTTAAAAGAATCCCACTCCTCCCTTGCTAAGGAGAATAACTTACTTATTTCTAACGAAAAGAGTTTGCGTTCTCGGTTAAAAGGTCTTGTTGGGGATAATTTTGATAATGCCATGGATTATTTGGAGAATAGTTGCTTGGCTCTGACCCAACATCTTATCTCGCAAAAGGAAGGTAGTCATAAGATTTGACTGCCTCATCCGTCTTTTACCATGTCTAATTTCTTATGTTATCCTTTATTTATAACTTTGTTGTTCTTCTTTATTTTCGCAGAGTCTGAGAAAGATCTTCGCTACGCTCTTTCTACTTTGGAATCCAGCCATGCCAAAATTCGCAAGGAGAATTCAACACTTGCCGCTACTCTTGCCTATTCTCGTGATTGGGCCGCAAGAAGACTTGATTATCTTAATCATTCCATAGATATTCAAAGTAAAAATCATCAGAAGGCACTCCTTCGTCAATTTCATCTCAAAGCTGAAGTTATTTTGAATGACATCTTATTGTCTAGATCTCTTGACCCTGATCTATTGAACCTCTGGAAGTAGAAGATGATGAAGTTCCTAGTTCTCCTGACAGTGATTACGAGTACGAAAGTGGCGAGGATTTCGCAAATGAAAAGGCGATCCCTCTTAACAATGAAGTTGTCAATAAGGATCCGAATGACGGAATTTCTGCCGAGAATCGTCCAACTGGCGAAAGTGAAGCTGATAAAATTGTTGAAGAACGGTTAACATCTCCTGTTGGCGAGAAAATTGATGTAGCGAATTAAACTACTTTTGTAATTTTATATCTTCTAGTCTCTTTATCTGTATGACTTTTTGCATAGGATGCTTTTCAATTTCTGCTGAAGTACTCTTTTTGATAGGAAAGATTGAATCCCCTGTTGAATAATTCTCTTATTCCCTCTTTTTATCTTGTTTAATTAACATTTGCAAATTCATTCTCGCAAGCATGTTCGCTTACTCTTTTCGTGTGGTCTTATTTTGCCTTCCTAGTTAAAGGTCTTATTATGCCACCCCTCATTTTGGGGATTTTGGGGCAGGCTATTTCTTGCGCTTCGTGTGTTCTCTTGCAATATCCTTCTCTGAGAAAATCATTTTAGGATATTATAATACATTTTGAACCATTCCCATTGGTCATGGTGGCATGTATTGTTATTTTTGGTTTTGGCTCACGTAGTGGAAAATGTAAGAAAGGGGATTTTGGGGCTGGCTATTTCTTGCGCTCATGTGTTCTTTTGCAAAATCCTTCTCTACAGACAATCATTTTATGATATTATAAGACATTTTGAACCATTTCCATTGGTCATGGTGGCCTTTATTGTTATTTTTGGTTTTGGCTCACGTAGTGGAAAATGTAAGAAAAGGGATTTTGGGGAAGGCTATTTCTTGCGCTTCTGTGTGTTCTTTTGCAAAATCCTTCTACAGACAATCATTTTAGGATATTATAAGACATTTTGAACCATTCCCATTGGTCATGGTGGCCTGTATTGTTATTTTTGGTTTTGGGTCACGTAGTGGAAAATGTAAGAAACGGGATTTTGGGGCTGGCTATTTCTTGCGCTTCTGTGTGTTCTTTTGCAATATACTTCTACAAACAATCATTTTAGGATATTAAAAGACATTTTGAACCATTCCCATTGGTCATGGTGGCCTGTATTGTTATTTTTTGTTTTAGCTCACGTATTGGAAAATGTAAGAAAGGGGATTTTGGGGCAGCTATTTCTTGCGCTACATGTGTTCTTTTGCAATATCATTTTACTGCACAATAATTTTAGGATATTATAAGACATTTTGAACCATTCCCATTGGTCATGGTGGCCTGTATTGTTATTTTTGGTTTTGGCTCACGTAGTGGAAAATGTAAGAAAGGGGATTTTGGGGGGAGCTATTTTTGCGCTTACGTGTGTTCTTTTGCAATATCCTTCTGCAGACAATCATTTTAGGATATTATAAGACATTTTGAACCATTCCCATTGGTCATGGTGGCATGTATTGTTATTTTTGGTTTTGGCTCACGTAGTGGAAAATGTAAGAAAGGGGATTTTGGGGCAGGCTATTTCTTGCGCTTATGTGTGTTCTTTTGAAATATCCTTTTACAGACAATCATTTTAGGATATGATAAGACATTTTGAACCATTCCCATTGGTCATGGTGGCATGTATCGTTATTTTTGGTTTTGGCTCACGTAGTGGAAAATGTAAGAAAGGGGATTTTGGGGCAGGCTATTTCTTGCGATTCTGTGTGTTCTTTTGCAATATCCTTCTACAGACAATCATTTTAGGATATTATAAGACATTTTGAACCATTCCCATTGGTCATGGTGGCATGTATTGTATTTTTTGGTTTTGGCTCACGTAGTGGAAAATGTAAGAAAGGGGATTTTGGGGGCAGGCTATTTCTTGCGCTTCTGTGTGTTCTTTTGCAAAATCCTTCTACAGACAATCATTTTAGGATATTATAAGACATTTTGAACCATTCCCATTGGTCATGGTGGCCTGTATTTTTATTTTTGGTTTTGGGTCACGTAGTGGAAAATGTAAGAAAGAGGATTTTGGGGCAGGCTATTTCTTGCGCTTCTGTGTGTTCATTTGCAAAATCCTTCAACAGACAATCATTTTAGGATATTATAAGATATTTTGAACCATTCGCGTTGGTCATGGTGGCCTGTATTGTTATTTTTGGTTTTGGATCATGTAGTGGAAAATGTAAGAAAGGGGATTTTGGGGCTGGCTATTTATTGCACTTCTGTGTGTTCTTTTGCAAAATCCTTCTACAGACAATAATTTTAGGATATTATAAGACATTTTGAACCATTCCCATTGTTCATGGTGGCATGTATTGTTATTTTTGGTTTTGGCTCACGTAGTGGAAAATGTAAGAAAGGGGATTTTGGGGCAGGCTATTTCTTTTGCTTCTGTGTGTTCTTTTGCAATATCCTTCTACAGACAATCATTTTAGGATATTATAAGATATTTTGAACCATTCCCATTGGTCATGGTTGCCTGTATTGTTATTTTTGGTTTTGGCTCACGTAATGGAAAATGTAAGAAAGGGGATTTTGGGCAGGCTATTTCTTGCGCTTCTGTGTGTTCTTTTGCAATATCCTTCTACAGAAAATCATTTTAGGATATTATAAGATATTTTGAACCATTCACATTGGTCATGGTTGCCTGTATTTTTATTTTCGGTTTTGGCTCACGTAGTGGAAAATGTAAGAAAGGGGATTTTGGGGCAGGTTATTTCTTGCGCTTCTGTGTGTTCTTTTGCAATATCCTTCTACAGACAATCATTTTAAGATATTATAAGACATTTTGAACCATTCCCATTGGTCATGGTGGCCTGTATTGTTATGTTTGGTTTTAGCTCACGTAGTGGAAAATGTAAGAAAGGGGATTTTAGGGCAAGCTATTTCTTGCACTTCTGTGTGTTCTTTTGCAATCTCCTTCTACAGACAATCATTTTAGGATATTATAAGATATTTGGAACCATTCCAATTGGTCATGGTTGCCTGTATTGTTATTTTTGGTTTTGGCTCACGTAGTGGAAAATGTAAGAAAATGGATTTTGGGGCAAAGCTATTTCTTGCACTTCCTTCTAATATCCTTTTACAGAAAATCATTTTAGGATATTATAATACATTTTGAACCATTCCCATTGGTCATGGTGTCCTGTATTGTTATTTTTGGTTTTGGCTCACATAGTGGAAAATGTAAGAAAGGGGATTTTGGGGAAGACTATTTCTTGCGCTTCTGTGTGTTCTTTTGAAATCTCCTTCAAGAGACAAACATTTTAGGATATTATAAGACATTTTGAACCATTCCCATTGGTCATGGTGGCATGTATTGTTATTTTTGGTTTTGGCTCACGTAGTGGAAATTGTAAGAAAGGGGATTTTGGGGCAGGCTATTTCTTGCGCTTCTGTGTGTTCTTTTGCAATATCCTTCTACAAACAATCATTTTAGGATATTATAAGATATTTTGAACCATTCCCATTGGTCATGGTTGCCTGTATTGTTATTTTTGGTTTTGGCTCACGTAATGGAAAATGTAAGAAAGGGGATTTTGGGGCAGGCTATTTCTTGCGCTTCTGTGTGTTCTTTTGCAATATCCTTCTACAGACAATCATTTTAGGATATTATAAGATATTTTGAACCATTCCCATTGGTCATGGTGGCCTGTATTGTTATTTTTGGTTTTGGCTCACGTAGTGGAAAATGTAAGAAAGGGGATTTTGGGGCAGGCTATTTCTTGCGCTTCTGTGTGTTCTTTTGCAATATCCTTCTCATTTTGAACCATTCATATTGGTCATGGTGGCATGTATTGTTATGTTTGGTTTTGGCTCACGTAGTGGAAAATGTAAGAAAGGGGATTTTGGGGCTGGCTATTTCTTGCGCTTCTGTGTGTTCTTTTGCAAAATCCTTCTACAAACAATCATTTTAGGATATTATAAGACATTTTGAACCATTCCCATTGGTCATGGTGGCCTGTATTGTTATTTTTGGTTTTGGCTCACGTAGTGAAAATGTAAGAAAGGGGATTTTGGGGCAGGCTATTTCTTGCGCTTCTGTGTGTTCTTTTGCAATATCCTTCAAAAACAATCATTTTAGGATATGATAAGACATTTTGACCCATTCCCATTGGTCATGGTGGCCTGTATTGTTATTTTGGTTTTGGCCAACGTAGTGAAAATGTAAGAAAGGGGATTTTGGGCGGGCTATTTCTTGCGCTTACTGTGTGTTCTTTTGCAATATCCTTCTACAGACAATCATTTTAGGATATTATAAGACATTTTGAACCATTCCCATTGGTCATGGTGGCCTGTATTGTTATTTTTGGTTTTGGCTCACGTAGTGAAAATGTAAGAAAGGGGATTTTGGGGCAGGCTATTTCTTGCGCTTATGTCTGTTCTTTTGCAATATCCTTCTACAGACAATCATTTTAGGATATTATAAGACATTTTGAACCATTCCCATTGGTCATGGTGGCCTGTATTGTTATTTTTGGTTTTGGCTCACGTAGTGAAAAATGTAAGAAAGGGGATTTTGGGGCTGGCTATTTCTTGCGCTTCTGTGTGTTCTTTTGCAATATCCTTCTACATACAATCATTTTAGGATATTATAAGACATTTTGAACCATTCCCATTGGTCATGGTGGCCTGTATTGTTATTTTTGGTTTTGGCTCACGTAGTGGAAAATGTAAGAAAGGGGATTTTGGGGCGGGCTATTTCTTGCGCTTCTGTGTGTTCTTTTGCAATATCCTTCTCATTTTGAACCATTCCCATTGGTCATGGTGGCCTGTATTGTTATTTTTGGTTTTGGCTCACGTAGTGGAAAATGTAAGAAAGGGGATTTTGGGGCTGGCTATTTCTTGCGCTTCTTCTTGCGCTTCTGTGTGTTCTTTTGCAATATCCTTCTACAGACAATCATTTTAGGATATTATAAGACATTTTGAACCATTCCCATTGGTCATGGTGGCCTGTATTGTTATTTTTGGTTTTGGCTCACGTAGTGAAAATGTAAGAAAGGGGATTTTAGGGCGGGCTATTTCTTGCGCTTACGTGTGTTCTTTTGCAATATCCTTCTACAGACAATCATTTTAGGATATTATAAGACATTTTGAACCATTCCCATTGGTCATGGTGGCCTGTATTGTTATTTTTGGTTTTGGCTCACGTAGTGAAAATGTAAGAAAGGGGATTTGGGGGCTAGCTATTTCTTGCGCTTCTGTGTGTTCTTTTGAAAAATCCTTCTACAAACAATCATTTTAGGATATTATAAGACATTTTGAACCATTCCCATTGGTCATGGTGGCCTTTATTGTTATTTTTGGTTTTGGCTCACGGAGTGAAAATGTAAGAAAGGGGATTTTGGGCGCAGGCTATTTCTTGCGCTTACGTGTGTTCTTTTGCAATATCCTTCTACAGACAATCATTTTAGGATATTATAAGACATTTTGAACCATTCCCATTGGTCATGGTGGCCTGTATTGTTATTTTTGGTTTTGGCTCACGTAGTGAAAATGTAAGAAAGGGGATTTTGGGGCGGCTATTTCTTGCGCTTCGTGTGTTCTTTTGCAATATCCTTCTACAAACAATCATTTTAGGATATTATAAGACATTTTGAACCATTCCCATTGGTCATGGTGGCCTGTATTGTTATTTTTGGTTTTGGCTCACGTAGTGAAAATGTAAGAAAGGGGATTTTGGGGCTGGCTATTTCTTGCGCTTACGTGTGTTCTTTTGCAATATCCTTCTACAGACAATCATTTTAGGATATTATAAGACATTTTGAACCATTCCCATTGGTCATGGTGGCCTGTATTGTTATTTTTGGTTTTGGCTCACGTATTGGAAAATGTAAGAAAGGGGATTTTGGGGCTGGCAATTTCTTGCGCTTCTGTGTGTTCTTTTGCAATATCCTTCTACAGACAATCATTTTAGGATATTATAAGACATTTTGAACCATTCCCATTGGTCATGGTGGCCTGTATTGTTATTTTTGGTTTTGGCTCACGTAGTGAAAATGTAAGAAAGGGGATTTTGGGGCGGAGCTATTTCTTGCGCTTACTTGTGTTCTTTTGCAATATCCTTCTACAGACAATCATTTTAGGATATTATAAGACATTTTGAACCATTCCCATTGGTCATGGTGGCCTGTATTGTTATTTTTGGTTTTGGCTCACGTAGTGAAAAATGTAAGAAAGGGGATTTTGGGGCAGGCTATTTCTTGCGCTTACGTGTGTTCTTTTGCAATATCCTTCTACAGACAATCATTTTAGGATATTATAAGACATTTTGAACCATTCCCATTGGTCATGGTGGCCTGTATTGTTATTTTTGGTTTTGGCTCACGTAGTGGAAAATGTAAGAAAGGGGATTTTGGGGCTGGCTATTTCTTGCGCTTATGTGTGTTCTTTTGCAATATCCTTCTACAGACAATCATTTTAGGATATTATAAGACATTTTGAACCATTCCCATTGGTCATGGTGGCCTGTATTGTTATTTTTGGTTTTGGCTCACGTAGTGGAAAATGTAAGAAAGGGGATTTTGGGGCTGGCTATTTCTTGCGCTTACTGTGTGTTCTTTTGCAATATCCTTCTACAAACAATCATTTTAGGATATTATAAGACATTTTGAACCATTCCCATTGGTCATGGTGGCCTGTATTGTTATTTTTGGTTTTGGCTCACGTAGTGGAAATGTAAGAAAGGGGATTTTGGGGCTGGCTATTTCTTGCGCTTCTGTGTGTTCTTTTGCAATATCCTTCTACAGACAATCATTTTAGGATATTATAAGACATTTTGAACCATTCCCATTGGTCATGGTGGCCTGTATTGTTATTTTTGGTTTTGGCTCACGTAGTGAAAATGTAAGAAAGGGGATTTTGGGGCGGGATATATTTCTTGCGCTTATGTGTGTTCTTTTGCAATATCCTTCTACGGTCATTTTAGGATATTATAAGACATTTTGAACCATTCCCATTGGTCATGGTGGCCTGTATTGTTATTTTTGGTTTTGGCTCACGTAGTGAAAATGTAAGAAAGGGGATTTTGGGGCGGGCTATTTCTTGCGCTTACGTGTGTTCTTTTGCAATATCCTTCTACAGACAATCATTTTAGGATATTATAAGACATTTTGAACCATTCCCATTGGTCATGGTGGCCTGTATTGTTATTTTTGGTTTTGGCTCACGTAGTGAAAATGTAAGAAAGGGGATTTTGGGGCGAGCTATTTCTTACGTTTTCTGTGTGTTCTTTTGCAATATCCTTCTACAGACAATCATTTTAGGATATTATAAGACATTTTGAACCATTCCCATTGGTCATGGTGGCCTGTATTGTTATTTTTGGTTTTGGCTCACGTAGTGGAAAATGTAAGAAAGGGGATTTTGGGGCGGAGCTATTTCTTGCGCTTACTGTGTGTTCTTTTGCAATATCCTTCTACAGACAATCATTTTAGGATATTATAAGACATTTTGAACCATTCCCATTGGTCATGGTGGCCTGTATTGTTATTTTTGGTTTTGGCTCACGTAGTGAAAATGTAAGAAAGGGGATTTTGGGGCGAGGCTATTTCTTGCGCTTACTGTGTGTTCTTTTGCAATATCCTTCTACAGACAATCATTTTAGGATATTATAAGACATTTTGAACCATTCCCATTGGTCATGGTGGCCTGTATTGTTATTTTTGGTTTTGGCTCACGTAGTGAAAATGTAAGAAAGGGGATTTTGGGCGGCGAGCTATTTCTTGCGCTTACGTGTGTTCTTTTGCAATATCCTTCTACAGACAATCATTTTAGGATATTATAAGACATTTTGAACCATTCCCATTGGTCATGGTGGCCTGTATTGTTATTTTTGGTTTTGGCTCACGTAGTGAAAATGTAAGAAAGGGGATTTTGGGGCGAGGCTATTTCTTGCGCGTACTGTGTGTTCTTTTGCAATATCCTTCTACAAACAATCATTTTAGGATATTATAAGGCATTTTGAACCATTCCCATTGGTCATGGTGGCCTGTATTGTTATTTTTGGTTTTGGCTCACGTAGTGGAAAATGTAAGAAAGGGGATTTTGGGGCGGAGGCTATTTCTTGCGCTTACATGTGTTCTTTTGCAATATCCTTCTACAGACAAATCATTTTAGGATATTATAAGACATTTTGAACCATTCCCATTGGTCATGGTGGCCTGTATTGTTATTTTTGGTTTTGGCTCACGTAGTGAAAATGTAAGAAAAGGGATTTTGGGGCGGGCTATTTCTTGCGCTTACATGTGTTCTTTTGCAATATCCTTCTACAGACAATCATTTTAGGATATTATAAGACATTTTGAACCATTCCCATTGGTCATGGTGGCCTGTATTGTTATTTTTGGTTTTGGCTCACGTAGTGAAAATGTAAGAAAGGGGATTTTGGGGCGGGCTATTTCTTGCGCTTACGTGTGTTCTTTTGCAATATCCTTCTACAGACAATCATTTTAGGATATTATAAGACATTTTGAACCATTCCCATTGGTCATGGTGGCCTGTATTGTTATTTTTGGTTTTGGCTCACGTAGTGAAAATGTAAGAAAGGGGATTTTGGGGCGGGCTATTTCTTGCGCTTGTGTGTTCTTTTGCAATATCCTTCTACAGACAATCATTTTAGGATATTATAAGACATTTTGAACCATTCCCATTGGTCATGGTGGCCTGTATTGTTATTTTTGGTTTTGGCTCACGTAGTGAAAATGTAAGAAAGGGGATTTTGGGGCGAGGCTATTTCTTGCGCTTCAAATATCCTTCTACAGACAATCATTTTAGGATATTATAAGACATTTTGAACCATTCCCATTGGTCATGGTGGCCTGTATTGTTATTTTTGGTTTTGGCTCACGTAGTGAAAATGTAAGAAAGGGGATTTTGGGGCGGGCTATTTCTTGCGCTTACAGGTGTGTTCTTTTGCAATATCCTTCTACAAACAATCATTTTAGGATATTATAAGACATTTTGAACCATTCCCATTTGTCATGGTTGCATGTATTGTTATTTTTGGTTTTGGCTCACGTAGTGAAAATGTAAGAAAGGGGATTTTGGGGCGGGCTATTTCTTGCGCTTACGTGTGTTCTTTTGCAATATCCTTCTACAGAGACAATCATTTTAGGATATTATAAGACATTTTGAACCATTCCCATTGGTCATGGTGGCCTGTATTGTTATTTTTGGTTTTGGCTCACGTAGTGAAAATGTAAGAAAGGGGATTTTGGGGCGGAGGCTATTTCTTGCGCTTACGTGTGTTCTTTTGCAATATCCTTCTACAGACAATCATTTTAGGATATTATAAGACATTTTGAACCATTCCCATTGGTCATGGTGGCCTGTATTGTTATTTTTGGTTTTGGCTCACGTAGTGGAAACGTAAGAAAGGGGATTTTGGGGCTGGCTATTTCTTGCGCTTCTGTGTGTTCTTTTGCAATATCCTTCTACAGACAATCATTTTAGGATATTATAAGACATTTTGAACCATTCCCATTGGTCATGGTGGCCTGTATTGTTATTTTTGGTTTTGGCTCACGTAGTGAAAAATGTAAGAAAGGGGATTTTGGGGCAGGCTATTTCTTGCGCTTCTGTGTGTTCTTTTGCAATATCCTTCTACAGACAATCATTTTAGGATATTATAAGACATTTTGAACCATTCCCATTGGTCATGGTGGCATGTATTGTTATTTTTGGTTTTGGCTCACGTAGTGAAAATGTAAGAAAGGGGATTTTGGGGCTGGCTATTTCTTGCGCTTACTGTGTGTTCTTTTGCAATATCCTTCTACAGACAATCATTTTAGGATATTATAAGACATTTTGAACCATTCCCATTGGTCATGGTGGCCTGTATTGTTATTTTTGGTTTTGGCTCACGTAGTGAAAATGTAAGAAAGGGGATTTTGGGGCGAGGCTATTTCTTGCGCTTACGTGTGTTCTTTTGCAATATCCTTCTACAGACAATCATTTTAGGATATTATAAGACATTTTGAACCATTCCCATTGGTCATGGTGGCCTGTATTGTTATTTTTGGTTTTGGCTCACGTAGTGAAAATGTAAGAAAGGGGATTTTGGGGGCGAGGCTATTTCTTGCGCTTACTTTGTGTGTTCTTTTGCAATATCCTTCTACAGACAATCATTTTAGGATATTATAAGACATTTTGAACCATTCCCATTGGTCATGGTGGCCTGTATTGTTATTTTTGGTTTTGGCTCACGTAGTGAAAATGTAAGAAAGGGGATTTTGGGGCGAGGCTATTTCTTGCGCTTACATGTGTTCTTTTGCAATATCCTTCTACAGACAATCATTTTAGGATATTATAAGACATTTTGAACCATTCCCATTGGTCATGGTGGCCTGTATTGTTATTTTTGGTTTTGGCTCACGTAGTGAAAATGTAAGAAAAGGGGATTTTGGGGCGGCTATTTCTTGCGCTTTGTGTGTTCTTTTGCAATATCCTTCTACAGACAATCATTTTAGGATATTATAAGACATTTTGAACCATTCCCATTGGTCATGGTGGCCTGTATTGTTATTTTTGGTTTTGGCTCACGTAGTGAAAATGTAAGAAAGGGGATTTTGGGGCGGCTATTTCTTGCGCTACAATGTGTGTTCTTTTGCAATATCCTTCTACAGACAATCATTTTAGGATATTATAAGACATTTTGAACCATTCCCATTGGTCATGGTGGCCTGTATTGTTATTTTTGGTTTTGGCTCACGTAGTGAAAATGTAAGAAAGGGGATTTTGGGGCGGAGGCTATTTCTTGCGCTTACTGTGTTCTTTTGCAATATCCTTCTACAGACAATCATTTTAGGATATTATAAGACATTTTGAACCATTCCCATTGGTCATGGTGGCCTGTATTGTTATTTTTGGTTTTGGCTCACGTAATGGAAAATGTAAAGAAAGGGGATTTTGGGGCTGGCTATTTCTTGCGATTCTGTGTGTTCTTTTGCAATATCCTTCTACAGACAATCATTTTAGGATATTATAAGACATTTTGAACCATTCCCATTGGTCATGGTGGCCTGTATTGTTATTTTTGGTTTTGGCTCACGTAGTGAAAAATGTAAGAAAGGGGATTTTGGGGCAGGCTATTTCTTGCGCTTCTGTGTGTTCTTTTGCAATATCCTTCTACAGACAATCATTTTAGGATATTATAAGACATTTTGAACCATTCCCATTGGTCATGGTGGCCTGTATTGTTATTTTTGGTTTTGGCTCACGTAGTGAAAATGTAAGAAAGGGGTATTTCTTGCGCTTCTGTGTGTTCTTTTGCAATATCCTTCTACAGACAATCATTTTAGGATATTATAAGACATTTTGAACCATTCCCATTGGTCATGGTGGCCTGTATTGTTATTTTTGGTTTTGGCTCACGTAGTGGAAAATGTAAGAAAAAGGGGATTTTGGGGCGGGCTATTTCTTGCGCTTTCATGTGTTCTTTTGCAATATCCTTCTACAGACAATCATTTTAGGATATTATAAGACATTTTGAACCATTCCCATTGGTCATGGTGGCCTGTATTGTTATTTTTGGTTTTGGCTCACGTAGTGAAAATGTAAGAAAGGGGATTTTGGGCGGCTATTTCTTGCGCTTACTGTGTGTTCTTTTGCAATATCCTTCTACAGACAATCATTTTAGGATATTATAAGACATTTTGAACCATTCCCATTGGTCATGGTGGCCTGTATTGTTATTTTTGGTTTTGGCTCACGTAGTGAAAATGTAAGAAAGGGGATTTTGGGGCGGGCTATTTCTTGCGCTTCATGTGTTCTTTTGCAATATCCTTCTACAGACAATCATTTTAGGATATTATAAGACATTTTGAACCATTCCCATTGGTCATGGTGGCCTGTATTGTTATTTTTGGTTTTGGCTCACGTAGTGAAAATGTAAGAAAAGGGGATTTTGGGGCGGGCTATTTCTTGCGCTTGTGTTCTTTTGCAATATCCTTCTACAGACAATCATTTTAGGATATTATAAGACATTTTGAACCATTCCCATTGGTCATGGTGGCCTGTATTGTTATTTTGGTTTTGGCTCACGTAGTGGAAAATGTAAGAAAGGGGATTTTGGGGCAGGCTATTTCTTGCGCTTACTGTGTGTGTTCTTTTGCAATATCCTTCTACTGAGACAATCATTTTAGGATATTATAAGACATTTTGAACCATTCCCATTGGTCATGGTGGCCTGTATTGTTATTTTTGGTTTTGGCTCACGTAGTGAAAATGTAAGAAAGGGGATTTTTGGGGCGGAGGCTATTTCTTGCGCTTACATGTGTTCTTTTGCAATATCCTTCTACAGGACAATCATTTTAGGATATTATAAGACATTTTGAACCATTCCCATTGGTCATGGTGGCCTGTATTGTTATTTTTGGTTTTGGCTCACGTGGTGGAAAATGTAAGAAAGGGGATTTGGGGCAGGCTATTTCTTGCGCTTCTGTGTTCTTTTGCAATATCCTTCTACAGACAATCATTTTAGGATATTATAAGACATTTTGAACCATTCACATTGGTCATGGTGGCCTGTATTGTTATTTTTGGTTTTGGCTCACGTGGTGAAAATGTAAGAAAAGGGGATTTTGGGGCGGGCTATTTCTTGCGCTTACGTGTGTTCTTTTGCAATATCCTTCTAAAGACAATCATTTTAGGATATTATAAGACATTTTGAACCATTCCCATTGGTCATGGTGGCCTGTATTGTTATTTTTGGTTTTGGCTCACGTAGTGGAAATGTAAGAAAGGGGATTTTGGGGCGGGCTATTTCTTGCGCTTCTGTGTGTTCTTTTGCAATATCCTTCTACAAACAATCATTTTAGGATATTATAAGACATTTTGAACCATTCCCATTGGTCATGGTGGCCTGTATTGTTATTTTTGGTTTTGGCTCACGTAGTGAAAATGTAAGAAAGGGGATTTTGGGGCGGAGGCTATTTCTTGCGCTTCCTGTGTGTTCTTTTGCAATATCCTTCTACAGACAATCATTTTAGGATATTATAAGACATTTTGAACCATTCCCATTGGTCATGGTGGCCTGTATTGTTATTTTGGTTTTGGCTCACGTAGTGGAAAACGTAAGAAAGGGGATTTTGGGGCAGGCTATTTCTTGCGCTTACATGTGTGTTCTTTTGCAATATCCTTCTACAGACAATCATTTTAGGATATTATAAGACATTTTGAACCATTCCCATTGGTCATGGTGGCCTGTATTGTTATTTTTGGTTTTGGCTCACGTAGTGGAAAATGTAAGAAAGGGGATTTTGGGGCTGGCTATTTCTTGCGCTTAGGTGTGTTCTTTTGCAATATCCTTCTACAGACAATCATTTTAGGATATTATAAGACATTTTGAACCATTCCCATTGGTCATGGTGGCCTGTATTGTTATTTTTGGTTTTGGCTCACGTAGTGGAAATGTAAGAAAGGGGATTTTGGGGCGGGCTATTTCTTGCGCTTACTGTGTGTTCTTTTGCAATATCCTTCTACGAGACAATCATTTTAGGATATTATAAGACATTTTGAACCATTCCCATTGGTCATGGTGGCCTGTATTGTTATTTTTGGTTTTGGCTCACGTAGTGAAAATGTAAGAAAGGGGATTTTGGGGCAGGCTATTTCTTGCGCTTCTGTGTGTTCTTTTGCAATATCCTTCTACAGACAATCATTTTAGGATATTATAAGACATTTTGAACCATTCCCATTGGTCATGGTGGCCTGTATTGTTATTTTTGGTTTTGGCTCACGTAGTGAAAATGTAAGAAAGGGGATTTTGGGGCGGCGGGGCTATTTCTTGCGCTTCATGTGTTCTTTTGCAATATCCTTCTACAGACAATCATTTTAGGATATTATAAGACATTTTGAACCATTCCCATTGGTCATGGTGGCCTGTATTGTTATTTTTGGTTTTGGCTCACGTAGTGGAAAATGTAAGAAAAGGGATTTTGGGGCAGGCTATTTCTTGCGCTTCTGTGTGTTCTTTTGCAATATCCTTCTACAGACAATCATTTTAGGATATTATAAGACATTTTGAACCATTCCCATTGGTCATGGTGGCCTGTATTGTTATTTTTGGTTTTGGCTCACGTAGTGAAAATGTAAGAAAGGGGATTTTGGGGCGAGGCTATTTCTTGCGCTTACGTGTGTTCTTTTGCAATATCCTTCTACAGACAATCATTTTAGGATATTATAAGACATTTTGAACCATTCCCATTGGTCATGGTGGCCTGTATTGTTATTTTTGGTTTTGGCTCACGTAGTGAAAATGTAAGAAAGGGGATTTTGGGGCGGAGGCTATTTCTTGCGCTTACTGTGTGTTCTTTTGCAATATCCTTCTACAGGACAATCATTTTAGGATATTATAAGACATTTTGAACCATTCCCATTGGTCATGGTGGCCTGTATTGTTATTTTTGGTTTTGGCTCACGTAGTGAAAATGTAAGAAAGGGGATTTTGGGCGGGCTATTTCTTGCGCTTACGTGTGTTTCTTTTGCAATATCCTTCTACAGACAATCATTTTAGGATATTATAAGACATTTTGAACCATTCCCATTGGTCATGGTGGCATGTATTGTTATTTTTGGTTTTGGCTCACGTAGTGAAAATGTAAGAAAGGGGATTTTGGGGCGGGCTATTTCTTGCGCTTACTGTGTGTTCTTTTGCAATATCCTTCTACAGACAATCATTTTAGGATATTATAAGACATTTTGAACCATTCCCATTGGTCATGGTGGCCTGTATTGTTATTTTTGGTTTTGGCTCACGTAGTGAAAATGTAAGAAAGGGGATTTTAGGGGCGAGGCTATTTCTTGCGCTTACGTGTGTTCTTTTGCAATATCCTTCTACAGACAATCATTTTAGGATATTATAAGACATTTTGAACCATTCCCATTGGTCATGGTGGCCTGTATTGTTATTTTTGGTTTTAGCTCACGTAGTGAAAATGTAAGAAAGGGGATTTTGGGGGAGCTATTTCTTGCGCTTACAGTGTGTTCTTTTGCAATATCCTTCTACGAGACAATCATTTTAGGATATTATAAGACATTTTGAACCATTCCCATTGGTCATGGTGGCATGTATTGTTATTTTTGGTTTTGGCTCACGTAGTGAAAATGTAAGAAAAGGGGATTTTGGGGCGAGGCTATTTCTTGCGCTTACGTGTGTTCTTTTGCAATATCCTTCTACAGACAATCATTTTAGGATATTATAAGACATTTTGAACCATTCCCATTGGTCATGGTGGCCTGTATTGTTATTTTTGGTTTTGGCTCACGTAGTGAAAATGTAAGAAAGGGGATTTTGGGGCGGGCTATTTCTTGCGCTTACATGTGTTCTTTTGCAATATCCTTCTACAGGACAATCATTTTAGGATATTATAAGACATTTTGAACCATTCCCATTGGTCATGGTGGCCTGTATTGTTATTTTGGTTTTGGCTCACGTAGTGAAAATGTAAGAAAGGGGATTTTGGGGGCGGCTATTTCTTGCGCTTACGTGTGTTCTTTTGCAATATCCTTCTACAGACAATCATTTTAGGATATTATAAGACATTTTGAACCATTCCCATTGGTCATGGTGGCCTGTATTGTTATTTTTGGTTTTGGCTCACGTAGTGAAAATGTAAGAAAAAGGGATTTTGGGGCAGGCTATTTCTTGCGCTTTTGTGTGTTCTTTTGCAATATCCTTCTACAAACAATCATTTTAGGATATTATAAGACATTTTGAACCATTCCCACTTGTCATGGTGGCCTGTATTGTTATTTTTGGTTTTGGCTCACGTAGTGAAAATGTAAGAAAGGGGATTTTGGGGCGAGGCTATTTCTTGCGCTTACTGTGTGTTCTTTTGCAATATCCTTCTACAAACAATCATTTTAGGATATTATAAGACATTTTGAACCATTCCCATTGGTCATGGTGGCCTGTATTGTTATTTTTGGTTTTGGCTCACGTAGTGAAAATGTAAGAAAGGGGATTTTGGGGCGAGGCTATTTCTTGCGCTTACGTGTGTTCTTTTGCAATATCCTTCTACAAAAAATCATTTTAGGATATTATAAGACATTTTGAACCATTCATATTGGTCATGGTGGCATGTATTGTTATGTTTGGTTTTGGCTCACGTAGTGGAAAATGTAAGAAAGGGGATTTTGGGGCTGGCTATTTCTTGCGCTTATGTGTGTTCTTTTGCAAAATCCTTCTACTAGACAATCATTTTAGGATATTATAAGACATTTTGAACCATTCCCCTTGGTCATGGTGGCCTGTATTGTTATATTTGGTTTTGGCTCACGTAGTGAAAAATGTAAGAAAGGGGATTTTGGGGCGTGCTATTTCTTGCGCTTAAGTGTGTTCTTTTGCAATATCCTTCTGCTGACAATCATTTTAGGATATTATAAGACATTTTGAACCATTCCCATTGGTCATGGTGGCCTGTATTGTTATTTTTGGTTTTGACTCACGTAGTGAAAATGTAAGAAAGGGGATTTTGGGGCGAGCTATTTCTTGCGCTTACGTGTGTTCTTTTGCAATATCCTTCTACGGACAATCATTTTAGGATATTATAAGACATTTTGAACCATTCCCATTGGTCATGGTGGCCTGTATTGTTATTTTGGTTTTGGCTCACGTAGTGAAAATGTAAGAAAGGGATTTTGGGGCGAGGCTATTTCTTGCGCTTCGTGTGTTCTTTTGCAAAATCCTTCTACAGACAATCATTTTAGGATATTATAAGACATTTTGAACCATTCCCATTGGTCATGGTGGCCTGTATTGTTATTTTTTGTTTTGGCTCACGTAGTGGAAAATGTAAGAAAGGGGATTTTGGGGCAGGCTATTTCTTGCGCTTCTGTGTGTTCCTTTGCAATATCCTTCTACAAACAATCATTTTAGGATATTATAAGACATTTTGAACCATTCCCATTGGTCATGGTGGCCTGTATTGTTATTTTTGGTTTTGGCTCACGTAGTGGAAAATGTAAGAAAAGGGATTTTGGGGCAGGCTATTTCTTGCGCTTACGTGTGTTCTTTTGCAATATCCTTCTACAAACAATCATTT